>MU224799.1:542465-562360 GCA_018584345.1 Thuja plicata | reverse complement strand
CAAGACTTGGTGTTGGAGATCTACAAGCAAGAGATTGAAGACATCCTACCTTTCTACATTCTACATTTGAAGCATACTTGTGGATTCAAGGATTTGAATCCTCCACAAGGACTTTTTCAAGCAAGGTACAGGTACAGAACAGTGGATTTGAACCCAAATCTAGATACCCTTTTCGACAAACTTTCAAGATTCGCGAACAAAGTCACTTTCAGATCTGTGCAAGTCAGGGTCGACATTATTGGGTCAGGGTTGACATTTGTGGGTCAAGGTCGACCTTTTTTGTAAGACGACATCGGAATGGAAAATGATTTCTGGGTTTTATTCATCTCTGTGTTTCGGTTCGGTATCAATTGTCAATTTTTCCAAAAATAGTCTACAGACCTCAAAAAATAGCATTCTTTGATCTGAAATATTTCAAGGTTAGTGCATTTCTCAGATCTTTTCAATTACAGCCATATATTATTTCTATATATATAAATTACAGAATTTAAGGTATCTCTTTCGTTATTCTCCTTTCCAAATAGTTGATTCATTTGTGCATTAACCCTTCTCTTGGGTTGATCAACTTGGATCTCCCATTTGTGCATTTGGGAATAGAAAAAGAACATCTTATCTTCTCCTTAATCACAATTGCAATACAGAATCAATTCAATTCAATCAAGGTTAAAAGAATCCAAGACAATCTAGGTAATTCATTAACACCTTATATTTCAAGATAATCAACTCACAAACAATCTATAAATCAAATCAATCATTTATATACTTTATCTATTACATTTTAACATTCAACATTCTATTTCTATTTCCATTTATTTTATCCTACATTGATTTCAAGGTTAATTCCAAAATCGGAGTTTGACTAAGGCAAACCCCTCCCCCAAAAAAAAAACCATTTTTCTTGCAGGGACAGGTTCGGAATAGCGAATTAGAGTACAGATTCAGATACCCTTTTTGACAAATTGTCAAATTCCAGAAATAGATTTCTTGTCAGACATTTTGGATCAGAATCGACATTTTGTTCTGCGTCAGAATTGGAAATTGTGGGTCAAAGGTGACATTCATTTCTGGGTCATAATTGACATTTTGTTCTGGGTCAATTGGAGATTCTGGGTCATAATCAGAAATTTTGGGTCAAAGGTGACATTCATTTTTGGGTCAAAATTAGAACTGAGTCAGATTCAAAAAATATTTCTGGCTTTTCTTCGTCTCTACATTTTTGTTCCAGATCCGGTTGCAGATTTTCCAAAAACTCGGTGCAGACACCCAAAAACAATATTCTTCAGATCTATAGTATTTTGAGGTTAGTACTTGCCTTCAATTCATTTCAATTAAAGTTTTAATCTTCCTAAATCTATCACACATTCTCTTCTATAAAATAGAAGTTAGGGTTTTTCTCTTTATCCCTATCCTTAATAGGTTGATTCATTTATGCATTGATCATTTCTTCGGGGTTAATCAATTTAGATCTTCACTTTATGAAATTTGGGATTAAGAGGACAATCTTACCTTCTCCACTATTCCTACAACACACATTAAATTTACCATTTACATTTTAATAATCTTCCATTTTCTTCTTATATATAACACATCAATTTTATATATTACACTTTGTTCTAATCGGTAGTCTTGGTTCTTGTTCTTGATAACTGATTTCATCCTTGGTTGTTCTTCTGCATAAAACTCTTGGTCTGATCCATAAATGTGCTCCTCGGCTACAATCATCATCACACACAAGTGTTCTGATAGATTACATATCTATTTATACAATGATTTGACCTAAAATGAGTTTCACATATTACAATGGTAACTTGATGATCAAAGGTTTGCAACTTGACCTTGATCTCCTAGTTTGCATGTTTTCAATTAGTTAGACTAATTAAAATAATTACAATTACATTGCTTTTCCCTAAAGAAATAGATTTAAAGCTAATAGAAAAGCTAAATATAAAATACAAGTGTTTTATCTGACGTGGAAGTCAGATCCACGTTTCTTGGGATTCTAACTGTCTCTCGGTAGACTGGTGCTCGGGATGCTCTTTGGTCTGTCGGGTTCCTCTGTCATATGTTCTGTCGAGTTGCACTGTATTCTTCTTGTCGGGTTCCTTTGTCGGGTTTCTCTGTCGGGTTCCCTTGTAACATTTTCAGGTTGCACTGCGTCGTCAAGTTTGCTTGAAATTTTTTGTCGGGTTGTACTAAACCTGACTTTCAGTGTCTTTGTTACCGACAGTTTCAAAACTGTTTTTCTTTCATACAAATGGCAAAAATATGTCTTCATTTTAGTATATTTCTTTCATGAGAGCCTTAATAAATACTTTCGTACCTAACTTGTTCTTTTTGAAACTTTGAGCATATGGTTTATCTTGATATCATGTTAGCTACATTGCACATTTGTATGATAGCTCATGCTTATATCATTCTAAAGTTTTAAAAATTTATCTAAAGTTGAATTATTTTATGATACATATTATGAGTTTCTTTTCAAAGGTGTACTGATTTGTATCAAGGGTAGATCCCAACTATGGGAAATCTACTTGTGGTTTTTCTATTCTTTGATTCGGGTGATATATCGTGGTCCTTTCCAAAGACATCAATTCATTTACACATATCCTATGAATCACAAGACTACTTGCAGATGTGCATATACTTCCACTTGAACACATTTAAAGGACCCATCTACTTCTCTTGGCTCTACCAAAGCTGCTTGTACATCATGTTTCCAGAAGACTACTTGCAAACTTGGAGACAATACGATTTCTTCCTTATTGAAGATCAAGTTGCAGATTTTTGTAAAAAAAAATGAGTTTCATACCCCTTGTTGTAAATACCCCAAGTAAAGATTAAAGGGGGTGTTAGAATTTAATATTTCCTTGGTGAACTATGTAATTAAAGCATAAACCAAGGTATCATATTTTGTTCTTGTCCTCTAGACCAAGTAGGAGGACATGTCACATTTTTGTATTTCCTTTAATAAGGAAATTAGATATTCCTCCTTAAGAGGATTCCTACACATGGCACACACTTAATGTGAATGTAGCACTCATAGGATATGGGAGTTACATGAAAACTCCTTGACTCATCTCTACTTAAGAGATGTTTCTCTCACACTTCTCAAGGTTGGTTCTCACAAGTTGGTTCTCATGGGATTTCTTCTCTCTTCTTGTCTCATTCCCATTCTTTCTCTGACAATGTTGTAATGAGCTTCTTGCTCAAGCTCTCTCTCTCTTTCATGGCTTCTTGCCTCACTCATATTATTCACAAGGGGTTTTTTCTTGTTTTTTCCCCTTTCAAAATCCTTGAGTTTTTGTGTTGGTCTTGGAGCATTTTGGTGAAGTTGGTGTTTGATCTATTGAAGGAAAATCTCTCTCTTTCTTTGTATTTGGTAAAACTCTTCCTTTTGCAAACTCTCTTGGATTCTTTCCTTATCTTTTTTTTTTCATTTTATTTTATGTTTCTAACACAAATGGATACAAACGAAGGATGAAGGTTGATTAAGTCAATCATTCAAATGCAAGTGGGAAAAGAGAGCCATTTTTATTACATGCTATAGTGGGTTGCCTTCTTTTAGGTTGCTAGTAATTTGGTGGTTGTATCCTCGGCTAACCTCAGTCCATTTGAGGTGATTATTGAATAACCATCAGAAATAAGTCTATTGGATTAAAATTTTGTGCATGTAGATAGAAATATAAATAGTAAGACAAAGTACATAGAGTGCAACTAAACATAACAATTGTATTATTTCATAACTATATAAATACATTAAAATATTAACACAAAATAAACGAGAAAACATATTGAAGGGTGTATTTTTCACTATTGAACTATTATAAGTATATTGCTTTAATTTCATTTAAATGGTTTAGTTTAATTTATTATAACATTTCTTTTTAATTATTCAATTACAAAATTTTAATTGTTTAAGTTGATCTTCTTATTTATAAATAATTAATAAATATGTTGGCTTATATTATATTTTTTTGGTATAATTTGATGTGTTAATAATTAAGGGATTGACTATTGAACAATAATCATTGCATTTAATTTTTATATAATATTGAGAATATAGAAAAGTAAATAAATTAATATGTGAACAAATCTAATAATTTATAGTCTTTATCTTTATAATATTTAATAATTATGAACGAAATTAATTGATAAATTAAACCTTTCTAGTTTATGGAAAAATATTAGCAAATAAATTAAAATCTTATTTTCAAAAGTGAAAATTTATATTTTTAATATTAATAACTATTTTTAATATTAATAAATATTTAGCATTGGCTGCTAAATGGATAGTCAAGACTATATAGGGAGAGGAACCTTGGAAAGTGCTTGTAGGAAACAATATCTCTAGAGCCACCCCTTAAAAGGGTCCTCTTGGAAAGGGTTGAATATTAATGATCTGCTAACTGGATGTTTTCGTGTTAAGGTAGTAAGATCTGTGGTGTTGTGGTGACACTATATCTTTGATTTTAAAATTGTCAATTCCCACATTGAGTGGTTTTGAAATTGTCAATACCCACTTAAAATGATTTTGAAATTACAATTTTTTCTAAATAATAATTTCAAAATTACAAGTGTACATAAAGAACAATTAATCACAATATTAGAAACACAAATTTAAGACAATCATTAGTATTTTTTTTTTTAATTTTACCTCAAAAACCACCTAGTACATAAGAACCATCTAAGTCTTTATTAAGACAAAAGATCATTGAATTTTATCATTAAAACATGCATTATGTATGTTGTAGAATAAAGAGAAACTAAGCAACTTCAAGAATAATAATCTTCCTAACCAATCATTTTTAATTAAAGTGTCTAAGTCTTTATTAAGACAAAAGATAATTGAATTTTATCATTAAAAAGATGCATTATGTATGTTGTAAAATAAAGAGAAACTAACCAACTTCAAGAATAATAATCTTCATAACCAATCATTCATTTTTAATTAAAGTAACATGGTCCATTCCTGTACTAATTTTAAATTTCTAGTACTGAATTAGTATCCCTCCTGAATCATTACTTTCCTATTCCCAATATCAAAATAAGAATAATAATTTACACATGTTTTTGTGCCGAGCCAAGCATAAAGAACTCACTTTGACTTCTATTCCCAATTCTATATTCATGCTAAAGAATATGCGATGCTTGTCTCATTTCCTTCTTCACCTTGATATCTCATTCTGCTCTTCTTTGAAGTTGGTATAAAGAAGAGGAAAAATGTCATACGAAAAGCTATTAATGGTGGAATCATCCTGTCAGTGATCCATGTGAGCATCGCTTGAATTGCAAGTGAATAACTTTCTTTTTATTATTGTTATTATTTTCTTTAAACAAGCTCAGAGAGATGTGTTAAGAGGTAAAAAAATAATTATATATATAATATTAAGAGAAGCATATTAGTAATTGTTATAGTTAATTTAGGGCATAAATTGGTGCATTGGATTTCAGACACAGTTTTTAGTTGTCTTTTTATGTAACTCAACTACTTATAGCTATTGTTCTGGTTTTTGGGTAGTAATGATGCATATTGTGAGAATCCAATACCTACTAAAAGATGTTAAAACATGCTCCAATAAGCGTGCACTACAACCACCTTGAAAAATGCCAATACCTATGCATAAATGCTAATGTGCGCTATAGGTACCAGTAAAGTTGGACAACTCCAATTAAAGTCTATAAATTCAACTACTAGAGGTATAGGTGGGTGATTATTGGTACAAGGAAAATTTATTAATGAACTTGGATTCTTTGAAGTTAGAAATTGGAATGTTGGGTAAGGAGTGAACAATCATTGGAACATGGTCAGTTATTCAGTGCTTTCCCCTGTTAACTTTCCAATTTGGAGTTAGAGATTGAAGGTAATGTCTCATTGAGATTTTTTTATGGAGTAGGAAGTCTCTTGAAGCTGATTTCAAGACTGCAGATTTCAGCTGGCAAAATTATGCTACAAAATTATTTGGAATCTTTAGCTGACAACTAGCAGCTCCTACTTTTAGGACTGCAAATTTCAGCTCAAATTGGGGTGTGGCTAAAAATTGTCTCACCAACAAAAGAATTTCTTCTGCCACTTGTCAATCATCTGATATTTTAGATTCCCACAAAAAACAAATATAAAAAAAGTATGTATTTATAAATATTTTATTCACAATATTTCTTTAGGAGACCACCAACTTCCCTAAATTAAGAACTTAAACTTATAAATTGAACTGTACTACTAAATTCATGGGACTACTAAATTCATAAGACTACTAACTTTATAATATTCATTAAAAAAAACTTTTAACGCCCACTGAATTTTTTTAAAGCCCCCAAAAATCTTTAACATCATGAATATTCAGAATAGAAATAGAAAAATAACATTATCACAGAAATTATATATGCTACACGGTCTCCTTGAGACAAACACGAGTCATTCAACCAAAAAAAACAATAATAGTATGAAACCATAATTTATCAGAGGCAGACTTATCAGATCAGTTTGCATTGATCCAATCACATGCTGAGTTGGCGTTTATCAAATTTCATGAGCCCAATTGAAATCAATGAATACTAATTGAAGCTAAGTCAGTCGTAGCCATAATTACTGGGAACCATATTGCTAACTAAGACATACTTGAATCTGATTAATCTTAATTATTTGCTTCTGGATTTGATTGTGTAAGTGTTTTTAGCATCAATGTTTTGGATCACACTCTGTGATCCATTATCAGGATGAGAGAGTGCAAGAATGTGATCTGAAACGTTGATGCTAAAAACACTTACCCAATCAAATCCAGAAGCAAATAATTAATTTAAATGGATTGTGGAAATCTGATAATGTTGACTGATTACTCTTACCGTGTATATGATTTAACTAATCAAATAATTTGTTCAATTAAGTATATAGGTGGGCCTAATTGCAGATTTAATAGCATACCATGGAACTTTAATATATTTTCAGCTAGTAGGCATGAATTTTTCACAGTTTAATCCAAGAGCTCTATCTATTGCAGTCTAATATAGAAGTGTTAATTAATGGCAGTTTGATTCACCTGTCTTCTAGGTGTTAAGACCCTTTTCTGCCATTCACCTCTTTTCAGTTTGGTCGCTTTTGGTCTATTAACAAAACAGTGTCTACTACCAACATGACGATATGACGCTCTTAAGGAGCAAGGTAACCAATTTTACATGCAACTAATCACAAAAAAATGCTTCCCAACTTGACACACATTTTCCAACTTACTTGGATGCAACTTTCCCAAGTATTCACAAGGTACATTAAAAAAAAGACTCATGCATCTACAAAACTTTCTTTTATTATTTCTCAAGTGCACACAAATACAAGCTAAGATGGACACACCTCACTCTTTCTTCTGCACAAAACTAAATTGCTTATGAAAGGAAAAGGAAACATTTCCTTTTGCATGCCACAATGCAATCTACAGCCCTTCCAATCAAACTCTGCTGAAAACAATGCAAGGAGCTATTTATTTGCCTTCACTTTAGCACCTCTTGGTAGTTGACACAGCTGTGAAATTTGTCGTCTCATAGATGGCCCTGCTTCAACTTCTGATCCTCTTGGTTTCTGAGACAGCTGTAACTTTTGTAGTGAGCGCCATGTACCCAATTAAGATAATTTCATTTCACTCATTAACGATCAAGCTTATAGTCAGGCTTTTCGTCATCTGCATCTAAATCCACCCCCACCATGGCTACTGCCAGATGCCCTTTGAGGGCCTTGATGTTTTCTTTCTCGTTGCCAATGATATAGTCTCCACTAGCATTAACCATTGTGAGACAGGCATGTTGTAGAAGTTCAGTATCAGCATGACCTTGGAGGATTCTCAAAACTTGACTCATGCATGGTCTCCATGACTCTGTTGGGTGAAGGCAAACTGCTGCAGCCCTAATCATTCTGTCTACCTGCTTCATCTGCTTCGCCTTAAGGCGGGATTTCAAGCGAGGATCCACCAACTCCTCTGTCAATCCTCCATTAAGTAATGGCTTTGCCTGTTATCAAAACAAAAATAGCACTTACATAAATGGGTGGGCATTTTGATTTTGTCGGTAATATAAAGCAAGGAGAAAGAACAGAATGAAGTCCAGGCAAACCAACAACATTACACATTTTGTATGTCTATCTCTGGATTCCAACTGTGTTCCATCCTCGTTTGTTTACAGAAGAGAATAGAACCACAATGGGAATCGAGATAGCAGGAAGAATATTGCACTAAAATCATGAAAGTATTCTTGTGCAATTAATTTAATAATGTTGAAGGAAGCACAAAAGTGCACGAAGACCAAAACCGTGATTAAGTTCACAATAGTATTGCTTCCTTCTGAAGAGTAGATAGAATCTAAGGCTTGAGACTCTCAAGTATTCATAGAACATCCCAGGCCCCATTTTTGTCTAAATAGATAATTTTCACAAACTCTGAGAGAATTCCAATCACAAGTATGAGACTCCACTCGTATTATAAAACTGAAAAAAAGACCCTTCTTGTTTACATGTCGAAAACCTCATTTTTAATAGGGTCTGGTCACTCAACAGAAATTTATTATTGTAGTACTCTGGGAATTTGGGAATGAAATTATCTGTCCAAGAGAATTGGTTTAGTGGCAAATGGCTCCAATCTTTGAAAAGGAAAGCTGGTCGAAATCCCTCACTCGGGGAACATGTTCCGGAGAAAAACTGAAGTGGGTTTGCCCTAGGGCCTATCCAAAGGAATGTGTTGATGAACTCTTTTTTCGTCAAATGGTGATTGAAATGCTTCCGGAAAAAACTGTGTCAATTTTATTGAGAGAAACCTGCAGTTCATCCATTTAAGTAAAAAATGGTGTTGACATCAACTTTCAGATCATATTCTATGATTTATTATCAGAAAGAGGAAGAAAAGAATGGATGGACTGAAGTTTGGCTATATAAGAAGGATCCAAACAGTTAATGCAATTTATCTATTATTTTCTTCCTCATCCTCAATGTAACCAAAACAGTGATGCAAACAGAAATTTAGTTTTGTACAGAAGCATTTAAATCATTATCATGGACTGAAAATCTCATATTTATCATTGAAAAATATATAGGCTAATATACCCAAAGAACCAAGTTCTCCTCGCCTCCTGGCTTCCTTGTCTCAATGGGCTTCCTCCCTGTGAGCAGCTCCAGCAGAACCACCCCAAATGCATAGATGTCTGTTTTCTCTGAGACCTTCCCATGCTGGAAATATTCTGGAGCTAGATACCTGTGACGTAAGCATACATATTGAATTAAAGATCTCTTTACATTCTAAATTTTTACTTAATTGAATTGGATTAATTGAATTGAAAGGAAAGGAATCAGTGAACTAAATACTTTTGCTTTACCCAAAAGTTCCCTTCACTGTCTTGCAGAGGAATGGTACTGAAGCTCCCAGAGTCCATGTCGCCAGCCCAAAATCACACAACTGCACCAAAATACATTACAACAAACATTTCATCAGGCTATTGTTGAAGGAAATTCAGAAACAGGAACCAGATGCAACCAATTATATAATATCTTATAGACCACATATTATAATTATTGAAAAATGAATTTGATAGCTTATGTAGAGATAGATATGATTTAAATGCCAACTTAAGCTTGGGTAGATTCTATGGATGAAGCTAGAGCTACAGTATTTTTACTGCAGGTGGTCTCATAAAAACATCTAGTTCATTTTATTTGCATCCACTGAAAACCTCTACCATTCTCTATAGGGCAAACATGAGACAGCATATCCTTCTCTCTGTTTGACAGGTTCCTAAAATCATAGTTCAAAATATGGTTATCGTCAACTTATCGTCAAGGGTAAAAAAAAATATCGGGAAAATATCGGAGATAAATTGGCAACTTATCAGCAAAAATATCGGGAACTTAAAAAATTATTTAAATTTAATTTGAAATACATTTTTCTGCAAATTGCTCTAAAACGCTACAAATCACATATTTTCCCCTTCAAACCCTTTTTCCCTCTCCCAAACACCAATTTGCAAACAAGAAAATGTGAAATAACTGCTTTTTGGGCCACAGTCTCTATTAGCAGACTGTGGCAGATATTTTGCCAAAATGTTGCCGATATTTTGGCGATAAGTTCATGTTTTTCCGGCGATAAGTTTGAAACTTATCTGCGATATGTACTCCGTGATAAATTTACATGTTTTATCGCGGCCTCCAACTTGTTGCGATAAGTTTACTTATCAACGATATATCTACCATATTTTAATCTATGCCTAAAATATTGTAAGAAAGATGGAATATGGAACTATTTTTATCCAAAATATTCTTAATTTGTCTGTAGATCTGACAGATAACAACATAGAAACTACAGAAATCTTTTATAAATAATAGTAATACTGTATTTTAGTCATCATGAATAAACCCTACAAAGAGCATACAAACAAAAAATATAATATCGATAGCTTGCTTCTGGGATCACAATGTAAGAGTTTCAAATCCCCAAAGTTCCAAAATACCATGAACTCCTAAGACATTTAAAATATGCTGTTATTCTATGATATTACCTTGGCTGTTTTCCTCCTAGAAAGAAGTACATTAGAAGGCTTGATGTCCCTGTGCACCACGCATTTATTGGTTCCATGGTGCAAATAATCCACAGCCTTGGCAATTCCAATTGCTACTTGAAGTCTGTCAGGCCAGGACAGACAGCCCTTACCTTTCTTCTCTGTAATTAAACCCACAAACTCATAACTAACCATAACCATAGCCATAGTTTTAAATTTAAACAGATGATGTGGTCTGCTGTGCCATACCGTGAAGATGGTATTCCAGACTTCCCCCAGAGATAAACTTGTAAACCAGAAAGAGTCCTTGGGGATCGATGCAGAAGCCAAGTAGAGGAACCACGTGCCGATTTTTCAAGCTGCTTGCAATTTGCAGCTCTCTGCAGAATGCCTTGCCAGATTCCTTGTCATTCTTATCTAAATACTTGACTGCAACTAATTTGCCATGCCTCAGCCTGCCTCTATATACACAGCTGTGTGCACCCCTCCCTAGCACCTTGTCTGCAAAAAGTTCATAACCATTCTCATTCAATCTCAAACTCTTCAGAATCAGAACATACAAAACCTCAAAGATCATTAATCCCAAATAAATCTAAAGAAAATGAATGTTGGCTTTTCAGGAATAAAAATTTGTAGGAGCTTAATAAAAGATTGATTAAACAAGTACACCATACAAAGCCAAGAATGCTATAATCAAGAATACTCTCTTATTGTGCCTGGAGAAGAATTAGGTTAGTCAGGGGTAACTAGACATATTTTCCATAACCATTAATCATGAAAAAGAGGATCAGAACAGTATACACAATCCCTATAACCCATTAATCTGAGAGGAAAAGGTATATAAATGTAGAACTCCATAAAATGTAGGCATATGATTAATAATTATCGAAGAAATTGATAATAATATCCATAACCATTGATCTCACATTAAACTTCACAGATAAAGAGATCCTCCTCTGGAATGGACCACGCTATCATTGTTCTTGTTTGATGATTCAATGAAACAGGAAAAACGGGAGTAATTCCAAATAGAAAATCAGGAACACTACCATCTTCATTTCGAAATGCAAAGTACATTCCAAAAACGGGAAAACGGGAATAAATCAGATTGTAACGCAGGGTATATTCCGAATAGGAAGAATCTGAATCATCAGCTTCTAATGAAGACCAAATTTCAAACAGGGAAACAACAGGGATGATTTTATCTTCAGCATACATTGCAGAGACGATTATTTTTAGGGATATTTGTTTGCTAATGTCTCAGAGTTAGATTATCTTCTCAGACTACACATTAGCAAGAAAATATCCTCACAAACTCTGTAAGAGATAATTTAACTTCCAGCTTCCCTTTCCATTTGTTGCTCAATGCACCCTGATTCTGTTTATTCCTGATTGTCAGTTTGGATCAATTCATAGGATCAAGGGAAAAAGCTCAGAACAGAAAACAAAAAATGAGTAAGTGAATTAGTTTTTTGAAAAAAGCTCCGCATTGAAAACAAGATCCGCCGGGTTCAGAAAAAGAAAAAAAATGGCCTGGAATCTCGAGAAGAAAATTTTCAAACAGAAATAAAATGAGGGTTAACAGCACAAATAGTTTCCACGGCCTTAATCCTCCTAAAAAAAACGTCAAGTTTCTTCGATAGAAACGAAGATCGCATTTATTTTTTGAAAACAGAAAATCAAAATATGAGTGAATAAGCATAAGAACACTAAAGACCTCAAGCTTCCACAGTCAATAATTGCAAAAATTGCATGATAAAAAATGGGTTAAAAGTTTTTAGAACATTTTCAAGGAAAAGATTTTGCGGTCAGAATAAGAACATTGAAGACTTCAAGCTTTGACAAAACCACTGAAAGATTTTTTCTGAATAAACACTGTATAAAGAGTTAAGAGATACCACAAACAGGATACATCCTATCTGATAATCTGGATAAAGTTCTATAAAGACCACAAGCGTGGGCAGTCAATAATTGTTGAACAAACTGAGTTTATGAACAAAAACTGAATAGAATGTTCTGAATTCAACAGAAACAGGGGAAAAAATAAGTGGGTCACTCCAGACCAAGAATATTCAAGCCGTAAAGCTCCCAGCTACACAGTCCATAGTTGTTCAAGGGAAATAGTATCTGGATATGAACAGCGTCAAAAGCTTTTGGAAACATCAAAATCAGAAAACAGGGAAGGAAAAAAGCAAGAGAGAGAGAAGAAACGGGTCAACCATTAGAATATATAAGACTTCAAGCACAAGATTAATGAACAAGGAGAAACAATATAAGGAAAAGTGGGTTGCAAGAGAAAACTTGTGTAGTACCTTGAGAAAAATCTGCAGTTGCAGCACAAATCTGCTCATACTCGAACCTCATCAAGCCCTCAACAGCAGGTGAAATTTGGCGTTCTAAGGACTGGATCCTAGCCCACGCAAGCTCCGAAACCACATGAGCATCCGCAAGACTACTCTCAAGTCCCTTTTCTAAATTCAGCATCAAAACAGTCGCCCCTGGATTAGATGCCTCCCAGTCCCGCTGAGACCCAAAGCTGAATCTAAATGAAGAATTCACAGAGCAAACATCCTCATTGTTGTTTTCTGCATCACAAGCCCTATTACAATTAAACCCATTGCACCCCTTACACTCATCCTCTGTATTCGCCTCGAGAAGCCATGCATTGTTGTTGTTTTCAGCCTGCCTGAGAAGTCTTTTTCTGTGACCCAAAAAACACAACCCCATTCTCCATCGCTGCTTCTTCCTGTAAAGAAATTTCATGGCTGTCTCACAGTCCACAGCAACCCTGCTTGTCAAATCCTTCCGAGTAGTCCCATTAGCATTATAACCATACCCATCCTGAGAACTATTACTTTTTTGAACTTCTTTTTCCTTTTCTGCATTGATTCTCTCACTGCTGACTACACACCCCATGAAAAGATATGATTTGTTGTCAAGTACCAAGGCGTATCATTACCCTTGGTCAGATCTGTGGGGCTTAACACAGCTAAAAAGCAGAATGGCTAAAAAAGCTATGAGTTCCCTGCCACAATGCCTATGAATTTCTAATACCTTTCTTGAAATGCAAGAAATGCTTTCCAACAGGTGTCCAAGATTGCTGAAACATTAACAGACACTTGGTTCAGATAATGTAGGCAATCAACAAAACCAGGATTCTAATTTGCAATGATTCAGGATTCTAATTTGCAATGATCCAGGATTCTAATTTGCATGAATCTCCTGATGTTTTATTTCTCTATCTCAATCTGGATTCTGAGCTGATTAGCTCTTTTCCAATTTCTTTTTGGTGGGTATTTACTATTAAGGTCTATGGATTCAAATTCACAAATGAGCACCAAATGAGATGATCCGACAGTAGTTAGTAATATAGCAACAAATGTTCTAAGTCAGAAGGTGATGCATGAACGCAGAGAAACAAATAAAAAAAATACACCTACATGAGTGTACGTGTAGCCTAATGTTTTAAACTAATAAAACTGTTGGTCCATAATCCATGGCTGAGCTTCTGAAGAAAGCTGATAAAATAAATTTGTAGGGCCGCCTCTGCTAGCTTAGCATGTGTGCAGTTCACCTTCCTAGGCAAGATGTCAGCTAAAAAGGATTTTGAGCAATTTTTAATTTTTTTTCTCTTCTCTCAAGTAAGATGTCAGCTTAATTTTGGTTAATAGATGATGATGGTGAATTTAGTTAGGACTTTGATAATGTAGTTTTATTGGTACACATTTTTTAATTTTTAAACTATTTAGTTACTTCCTTAGATGAATTTAATTATTTTGTATTTAACGTAAAGGTAACATGGATTCTCAACTAAGTGACTTTTTGGGTAATGTGATAAGTTTGTACTCAACATAGAATGTCTAAGTTACCTTATCTTGATAATTAAGGAGTTAAAAATGGGACATGTTTGAAAATAATATGTAAATAATAAAAACATTTGAAAGGAGGTCTCAATTATGAGAATAAAACATTTGATTAAAAAAATTAAATTTTGTTTTATAAATATTTTTTAATTCTGTTTTGATATATAGACATAAATAATTAGTGTTGTATAAATTTTAATTTTTGTTCTACATAATATGTTATATGCATTCTTAAATTTATCATTTGCTTCATTTATACATAGACATATTGTGATTGTTTATATTAGGTTTCTACAATCTATAGTTCTAGTCAATGTTGTTTTTGAGTTAGATTGTGTGACAGGTTTTTGCATCAATATTTTGGACCACACTCTTTGATCTCTTATGCAAGAACTGTCAAATAATCTAACCCAAAAACAACTTTAACCAGATTGTAATTGTGTTTTGATAACTTGACATATTGATAATTGGTATATTAGAATGTTTATACATTTAGATTCTTGTTCTACATAATCTTTACACACATTCTTATACATGTATCCCTTACTTCATTCAAATGTATGCACCAAAACATAATCTCCCTATCCTTACATCTGTTACACTTACACATATTTTCATGTACTTTTCACCCAACTTGATCTTGCCCTTTGTTGGTCTCAATTCAAGTCTACAATTGAGGCATCGACCTTAGACCCTCATACTTAACCCTTTAAAATTCAAATCTAACCAACTTTTGTCAATCCTTTCCTATCCAAGGTTGACTAAACACAAATTCGTGTAACTTCTTGATGTCTTTCTATTTTTAGGTTTGCAATGCATTCATTTTACACATTTGATGTTTATCCACATCTTCCACTCTATATTTACATATCCTTCACATTACATCACTTTAATTTGTGTAATAAAATCAATGTAGATGTGTGTGAGTATGAGTATATGTGCATTCCCTAGCAACATAATGATAGCCCCTTCAAGTTATTGTGAGTCCTTAGATAGCTAAAAAAGTGGAAGCAATAATGATGAACTAAACAAGTAGAGAAGTAATGGTGTACTAATTGTCAAATCAAATTTATAGACATAGGACATTTTTGTTAGTGCAAAATTTACCTTGATTGATAGACTCGACCCCACAAAGAACAAACAAAATACTATGATCTTGAAGACATCAATAGGCATGAACATTTGATTTTAGATCCCAAGATGTACAAGTTTTTAAAGCCACATCAAACTATCTTCATTCATTTGTTATATAAGTAAATGCCATCATTTATTATAAATCTATATAATATTTATTATTTCAAAACACATTAACTCACAAATTATTTAGAAAATTAATTGTACTTACATATAAATGTAATTAGATAAACTAGGCTATTTTTAATTTTTTACATTCCTTTACAATTTTAAAAATAATATTAGCTTTTAAAAAGGAAGACAAATAAAAATTATTTAAAATATTATTCAAAATTAAATTTTTGAAAAAAGCCTTAAAACATTATAGATTATTAATAAATCTCAACTCTTTTTAAAAATTAAATTAAATCAATTTATATTAGTAAACATACTAGCATAAATTACTCGAGCTAGTGGTCTTTACATAAATAAAATGTTCCTCTAAATAATTTTTCTTTCAACTATTTTTCCACTCAAGGTAGGTTAAGCTTTTTGACATAAATTCGATGATAAATACTTAATTACTTTTTAAAAAATAATCCAATGAATGCAACATGCAAATGTCAATACTTAGGTACATATCTTATACCAAAGTTTCTAAATATGTAATAAATTAACTCACAAACTACAATTTAATATGGATATGTTTTTCCTTCAATTGAAATGATTATGCATAGTTTATTCTCCAATATCATTTTGCAACGACAACTCTACTAATGCATTAAAGGAGAATCACAACAACAATTCAAGCTCCTCACTCAATTATCTAGAGTTCAGTCTCAATAGCAAAATCTATTGTTTTAAGTTGTTTTAGTTGATTTTCTCCTCTACGTAATGTATATTTGTACCTGAGTTGTTTCTTTTAGACTTTTGGTCTTGAAAGTGTTCCCTTGAGACTTTTTTCTAATTAATACACGCAATCTTCTAAGTGAAAAAATTAAAATGGATAACGGTTCCTACTTTGACATATACATAGAGATGAACAACATTTCCTACATGTACAAATAAGAACAACATTTTCCACTTTAACATCTAGAGTAAAAATAAATTATAATTAATTGAATTTTCAACCTATTTAAAAAAATTGTTATCCTAATTTTCTTTAGAATAAAAAATCGAATGTAAATTCTAAACAATCATTTTTCAAATATTCTTTCCCAGCCACATGCTTGCCTCCCAACTATCATTGTAAATTAAACCTTTAAACTTGATAATTTTATAAAATATACTCAATATTCTATAAAAGTAAATGAGAAAATAAATACATATGTGCATACGACATTAAAAAGTCAAATGCTTAGGTAATCTAATAATTCATACATACATAGAGGGCAGCCTTTCGTACTTCGACGCACGCTTTAATTTGTCGGTGAAGTTATTTTCCAAGCATATTGTATGTCTCAATTTTATTTGTATTTTGAAGGCCCCACATTATTAACCTAGTGTTGGAGGGGTGTTTTTAGGTGAATGGTTAAATGTTGGTGGCCATTCTCTAGACAACAACCAAATCACTTATGGCTGCTTTGGTTGACCTAATTAGCCTTTTCAAGATATATATAAATTTGTGTGTATTTTAATTGTTAAGTTTTTTAATCTTAATTTATTATTAGTATTGGTGTGTATTGGTGTGACACATTTTTCAATATCATGTGGGCTTGGGGCTTAGGGAAGACTAACATGCTCTTCTGATATTTTGTGGCTTGGGACTTAGCGAAGACTGACACGTTCTTCCAGTATCATGTAGGTTTGGAGCTTAGGGCATCGGGGTTCGGGGAAGACTGACACGTTCTCAAATACCATGTGGACTGGGGGAAGACTAACACGTCCTCCAATACCATCTGAGCTGGGGGAGATTGGACCTCATGACCTCATGCCTACCATAACAAGTTCACGTGACTCAAACTAGGAACAACCAAGTTTTACTTATATTTTTGACATGTTTTTAGAAATTTTATTTATATACTATTTTATAATTTTTTTGAATGGTTAAATGTTCGTAGCCATTCTCTAGACACCTCTAGACACGTTGACCTAATTAACCTTTTAAAATGTTATAATTTTTTATGTATTTTAATTGATAAATTTTAATATTTTTAAATGAAATTTTTAATATGATTATAGAAATTTTATTTGTATATTATTTGATAACGTTTTAAACCTTTTTAGATTATAAACTATTATTTTTAATTGTCTTTAATAAGGTGAGGTGAACTTTGTGAAATAATTAATTTAATTAATATTAAAATATTATTTTATAAAAATTAAAAATAGTTAAGTATTTTTATTTTCAGGATTATCTAAATGTTAATGTAATATATAATTGTATTTTTTATTTTTTATATAAATTGATTTTATTATAAATGTGTTTCTTTAATATATATTTTTATTCTTTTTTATTGTATATGAAGTATATGTTAATTTTATATTATTTTAATAAGGTATTATATATTTGTGAAAGTTTAAAGAATATAAGGGATATAATTATATGAGATAACAAGTTGATATCTTACACTTACAGGGACAATGTCATAAATAAATTGTTATAATAATTATCTTGATTTCTTTGATGTAGAGATTAATTTTAATCTTATGTTATAAAGTTCTAATATATTTATTCTCATTTCACATCATTATGATATTCATCAAGACAAGGAAAGCAATAATAGAATAATAAACTTAAAGAAATTCATAATTTAAATAATGAGAAATTAAAAAGAAATATACGCAACAAATTAAAAATTCTTATTAACTAGATATTAAAAATCTGTATACACAAAGCTCTATAACTTCCCACTCAAATATTTTCAAATCTTTGGTTTGCTATGGTGGTTGGGAATGGAGCGGGCCTTGCCCCTCCACCTGCAGACCCTCCTCTTGATGTGGATAAAGTGTTTCCTGCAAACCCTCCTCCTGATGTGGATAAAGTGGAGATTTCAAGTGCTCAGGATGGGGGTTTCATGGATTCCACTAATGGTCATGATGGCACTCGAGAGGGTGCAAACAAGCGGAAGCATGTGCACCCCAAGGAAAACCCAAAATCCAATGACTAGAAAAGTGCATTGGTTAGCAAGAATCAGGGACAAATAGTCTAGGATTTAACACCAAAATGCATATATACTGAGGAAGGAACTCAACTTAGGCTTCTAGACTCAATGGCAGACTGCATCGTTCCATCAATGAATAATGCACTAGTTGGAAAATTCTTCTCATTCAGATCGGCGTTTGACATGGTGAGAAGATGGATTGTGGCCAGATGGAAGCTAAAGGGGAGTTTTGCCTCGAGTGTTATGCTAGGAGGACTCTTCTTATTCAAATTCATTGAGAATGAGGCCTTGATAACAATTCATGATGGGTCATGTGCCTATGGAAAATACTACTTATCCCTATGTAGATGGAAACTAGGGTTCGACCCAGTTGTAGGCCTAAACAAAATGATACTTGTGTGGGTTCATATGCCAGGACTTCGGCTTGAGTTCTGGGACGAACAAATATTCAGATGGATTGGAAGCACATTTGGGTACTACATGGTGTCATGCCCAAAATTTGGGCAAAACACAACTATAATTTTTTTTCCTAAAGCACTAATATTAACTATGTTTAACTAAGATTACACATGCACCCATATCAATGTTCATATGATAAGGTTCAAGATGGTCGTTAAAATGTTTAGAACTTGAATTGGTTCGATCAGCAAGATAGTTGACTAAGTTTGACTAGGGTTGACCAAGAGTCAACTAAACGTTACAATGAGTTTTTAACTTGATAACTTATCTATCCATTAAATGATTTCTGAATTAAAGAATAATAATCTCACAAAAATATATCTAATAGATATGAAACCGTTTTGAATGTTAATTTGAATATATTAAATTTAAATGGTATCTCAAAGAACATTAATCATAAATTTAAACTATTATATTTTACACATTAATCTTCATATATCTCTAATATATTTCAATTTAAACCCTTTCTAAACTAATACCTTAAACTGGAAACTAGCAATAAACTATTATTAATGCATAAATAATTATGAAATGCCTTATTAAGACATAAATCAAATTTACCAAAATGAACCTTAATGACTAATATATTGATTACCTCATCACATAATAATTTCCTTTTTAAAACAAGAGACGCAAAGCGTCAAAGTTCCTGCCAATAGAGAAAGAAAAATAGGGAGATATGGAAAGAGAGTTAAAAGGGATAGAAATATATGTAATAGATAAATATATAGAGGGGGAGAGACAAGAGAGAATAAGAGTGGATGAAATAAATATAAAGAGAGAGATAATAAGTGATTTATAGAGAATATAATGATAGAGAGAGTTAGAAAATTGA
>MU224799.1:509333-519670 GCA_018584345.1 Thuja plicata | reverse complement strand
GTCTTCACCCTTGGTTAAACATTCCTTGGTCTAGACACTGAAATCTCAAGACAACCACAAATGTTGTCAACAACTTTTGAAAAGTTGCTAATGTTGCTATGCAACATTTTACATCTTTTACACAATTCCACTTTCCTTGTGTTTTAGCCCTAGTATGACCTATCCAACCTTAGTTAGACCTTATAGGATACCTAAGGACCCTAAAAGCCACCATGACATCATCATGTCATTTTCTAACATGATCAAGTACAGATCACTTAAATTGAGCCAAAAAGAGCTATTTGACCAAACAGAAGCATAAAATGAAAACTATCTAAAACACTCTTGGTCCACATGACCTTATGTATTTACATTTCCCTACAAGAGGGTCTTACACACACTAGCACACCCAAAATGACAAGAGACCACCAAACTTGCTGGCATCTCAAGGGTGCTCCTGCACTAGGGGTCAAGGTCGAACTGTATTTGGGTCAAGGTCGACCTAGATCAGAAAAGAAAAAGATTTCTGGGTTTTCTCCATCTTTTTTTTTCTGTTCCAGATCTAGTTGCAGAAGTTCTAGAAACTCAGTACAGACACCTGAAAAAAGGTATTTCCAAATTTGCTAGGTTATGAGGTATGTATTTCATTCTATCTGATTTCATTATTCTTTGAAAAAAATTCTAGATTTATATTCCTTATCATTACAATTAAATGTATGTGGTTAATAGAGGCATAAGGTCTCTTTTATGAGCAAACCCCCATTGTTCTAAACCCTATCCATATTTCCCACCATACATTTTGGTGAACCGGTTTACGATAACTCTTTCTTTTTGGTGTTAGATTTGTGTTTTATGTTAGATCTTACATGTATGTAAAAGTAGATTTCTTTTATGCTATTGCATTTATATTTCAAAAAAAATACAAAAACATTTACATTTTTTCATGGTTGTAGTGTTACTTTGTGTTCAACGTGTATGATTTTTGTTTTGAATACTTTGAGGATGCTTTTATTGAAAAAGAGGATAGATCCCCTAATGAGGTACATGGTAGTGAGGATGAAATTTTTTCGAATAAGATCTCCATTGATCCTATTCCTAAGTCATCCTCTTCTATAACCTCTTCAGTTGACCTTTACCATAGGGTGTGTGCATGGTTACCTTCATTTTCCACTATTTGAAACATTTATGCACCTATAATGTTATATCCTAAACCTTTGTTGATGGTAAAAGGATGTCGTCAAATAACAATTAAGGGTAAACCTAGAGATCCTTTAGATTTCTTTGATAACATGGATTCTATTTCTCATGCTTATCACACATGGAATAACTCTCAACCTACTATTCTAGTTTCTTTACCTCCTTCTCAACCTATGTTTCCTCAAGCACCTACGTTGTCATCTTCCTTTAAGGAGTATGACTTAGTTGAACAATTACGTGCTACTCCCGCTAAGATATCTTTATGGTAATCGCTTCAAACTTATCCAACATATCATGAGGCATTGCAAAAGGCTTTATCTACCCTTCATGCTTCGCCTCCTAACCAAGATAATATTAATTCCTTTTTAGAGTGCATGCATAATATTCCTTTTGTACCTCCTATTGTGTTTACCAATGATGATTACCTTCTGTTGAGGTGCAGAATCAATATGATGCTCTTATGGTTGTTGTTTCTATTAATTAGAGTATCCTTTGTAGAAAATTAATTGGCAATGGATCTGGGATTAATGTTTGTAGCATGGATATGCTTAAGGAAATTAAGGTTGATCTTATAGCTATTCAACCTGATAATGTCCCTATTTGTGGATTTTATAACATTACAAAGATAACTTTTGGCATTATTACACTACCTGTTAAGGTTGGTTTGATTATTCTCAATACACCTATTCATGTTATGCCTGGACCTCTTAATTATGATGATGTTTATGATAGTATCATACATTTCATTATGTATGTCACCCTTCATGTTTCACTTGCTTATGCTATTATGAGATTGACTAATACTAGCCTTCCTACTTTCAAAACTGTCATTAAGAATTTGTGTGGCGGACTTATTGCTCTTTTGGATTATGTGAAGAATTTAGTAGATGATACCCCATTTCCTAATCTTCCTAATCCTTATCCTATCCTTCCTAATCCAATCCCTCATATTTCCACTCCTATTTCTCCATCTCCTATCCCTAGTTCTTTTCAAACTATGGTTCATGATGCAAATGTGCAAGAATTCTTTGATTTACCTTCCCCTTCTTATCTGATCCATGATGATATTAAAGGGAAGAGAAAATAAACTTCTTCTAAACCTATCATTCCACGTTACAGAACATTTTCTCATAATCACCATGAAAAATCACCTCCTACAGAAGCTTTACAAGATATGTACACTACATGATACAATATGGTGGCTAAATAAGGTTATAAGGGTTTAGGGCTTGGTGTTAATGAACAAGGTATTAAATATCTAGTTTATCTATCCCCTAAAAAATATAGGTATGGTCTAGGATTTCCATTATCTCAATTTAAGGTGGTTGATTTTGATCGTAGCCCTCCTCTTCATGTTCTTCTTCCAACACCTTCCTTAGATTACCATGATACCCCTCAAGATGTGGCTAAGAAGGTGTATGTTCAGTTAATGAATTCTAAGAAATAAATCTTCAAACCTATGTCAAAAGATGCTCTCTCCAAGTACAAATTCCCTTTTCATTATAGTAATACACATTTACTTGCTGATTGTGTGCATTTCAAGATATAAGTTAGAGAAAGAGCTACTCTCGTGCGGTATTACAATTTATTCATAATTTCCATGCGGGGGATACCCCTAGTTCTTCTATAATATAGATATTTCCCCCTCTTGTCTCTTGAATGGGGGGGAAGAGGTATTTCTTCCATTTTTCTAGGATCTATTATGCTCTTAGCATTTTTTTTTTGAGCTTAATTGGTTATTCTTTCTATATTTTATCCCTATGATTTTGTATTATGTTATGGTACATCCTTCCTTTGCTCATAATCATCCATAGCTCTCTTCTAGTATTCATGATATCTTTTCTAAGACATTTGTTTTGCAAAGATATCTCTTTGTTACAACATATTCTGATTTGATTTGTATATCCCTTGCTTGCATCCCTAGGGGGAAAGGTTTTACTTCTTTCTCTCTGTCTAAGGATCTAATTTCCTTAGCTTAGTGGCATTTGTTTATTCTGCAACATTATTTCCTTATACTGAGTTATGTTTTTTCTATGGATACCCTTTTATATGAGAGGTGATTGTCCTAGGTCATCACCTCTTCTTTATTTTCCAAATTATGTTCTTTATAAACTCTTGTCTTTGCTTTGGTTTAGAGTTCTCTTCCTTCATTCCAAGATTCCTCTTCCTCTTGATCGCAGGGGGTTTGATGATTGAATCTTTGATCCCTCTTTGCTTTCCTTTGAAAGATGATATTTTAGCCAAAGCACTTCTCTATGGTGGGGGTCTTGTTGATAAGATCTCTTCCTCTTTGAGGATCCTTTTTCCATAAGTGACATATCCTTTTCACGATTATCTATGCTCTTAGATGTAAGGGTCAATAATCTTCGCTAAGAATATAGTGTACACTATTGCTATTAGGATATATCCTAACTTTGTGAAGTAGGTATCCTTCTTTTCTTCCTTATCTTGTCTATTAGGTAGCCATGATAAGGAGGGGGAATATATAGGGTCTCCCTTATACTATAGTTTACATTTTACAACATGCTAAATCCTCGAAAGGTAACACACATAAGTTGCTAAATACTGAAGAGACACACATTTTTATTTTTATTTTTATTATTTTTTCTAAATCCTCGGAAGGTAACACACACAAGTTTCTAAATCATGAAGAATACAAATTTTCAATTTCAAATATGCTAAATCCTCGAAATATAATGCACATAAGTTGCTAAATCTTGAAGAGACACACATTTTATATTCCATAGTGATACAAGAATGTGGATCTATGGGTATTCCAAAAGCTGTCAAAAGATGCATTACAACTAAAAATCACAATTTATGGGTGAACTATCAGGTTTTCCTACCTATTGGGCTCTCCCTCCTTGGTGCTTCACGGTAAGGTGGGCATCTTACTGGGCGAGGTAATCACTCTCTCTTTTCTCTCTTTCGCTTTCATGCTAGTAGGATTAGATCATGAAGCTATGTTACCTATAGTGTTGCTCTTTTCTTTATTTTGTAGTCATTTATTCTTTTATGATAGCTTTCCAAATATGATATTAGTATAGGAAGAATTTTAGCAAGGTTTCCTTTGCTAGTTGATTTGGGTTTGTTTTCGTACTAACCCTTTTTTTTGTGTCTTTTAGCTTTGTCTTTGTTTTATCTTTATTTTTGTGCCCTTGTGCATGTATGTTGAATTAGAATCCTTGGCCTGGGGGCTCATGTCCTTGACTAAGTGATGTTCTACCTCACTGTGATCCACTGGAGTCTTTCTTCTAACTTTACTGTGAGTATGTTTGATTTCCATACTCCCGCTAAACTAGGGGCTTAATGTATCATCTTAAAATGGAAGCACTTCCATGTTAAGACTGTTTAGAACTCCTTAGGGGGTGTTTTGGGCCATTACCATGTTTTCCTCTTATTTCTTCCCCTTTTTTCATCTGTTGTGCTTGTTTAGGACCCTGATTGGGCCTCTCTGGGCACTGTTTTCCCCACCTAGCATATTTTCCAGGGGTCTTAACCTCCAGGGTCAAGGTCGACCTTGACCGTGACCTAGGTCAGGGTTGACCTCAACCTTGACCTAGGTCCCCCTTTTCCATTGGAAAGTTTGTCAGATGCGGGGGAAACTCAAAATTTTATTTTCCTGCTTCTGGGTTGACCGTTTCAGGCTCTAAAGTAGCGACTCTTACAAGATAGTTAATATAGGTCCACTTTTAGGGGTATGAGGTGAATTGGAATTTAATTCTCCTCTATCAGCCTCTCTAGAATTTTTTTCCCTAGACTTGTATATAAGGAAGCCTTCTCCTCTCATTTTCCAACAAGAAACCTATCGAAGTGATCGTCTACTTTCAAGCATCCATTATTCTACATGCTTTCAAGCTTCCAAGTGTTCAATCAAGATTTTCAAGTCTTATTCTCAAGCATTCAAGTTCTCCATTGAAGGTCAAGGATTCAAGCATTCAAGCCTTTGAAGGGATTTGGTTCAAGCATTAAAGATTCAAGATTCAAACCTTAGATCCATCCATCATGGTGGTGTGATCTTCCTTCAAGATCCTTTGTGCATCCTCAAGATTCATTCATTCTTCCTTCAAGGTGGATTCCAAGCATACAATCATGGAGGTTTTGATTTACATTTATGGTTTTTAATGTTGAGTCTAAAATTTCATATTAACATACTTGTTTACATTTGAAATACAATTACATATCTATTGAATATCATAGCTTCGTTGTTAGATCAACTTCTACTACTTGCTAGCATTCTCCATTTCAATTTTGATTTCAAGGTTAATTACTAAATTGATGTTTGACTAAGGAAAACCCCTCCCCCAACAAACAAAACCCTTTTTCTCTTGAAGGTACAGGTACGAAACAAAAAATTATAGAGCATATTCAAATACCATTTTTAGCAAACTTCTGGGATCCACAAATAGAATTTTCGTTAGAGCAGCGTAGGTCAAGGTCGACATAAAGGGGTCAAGGTCGACTTGGATCAGAAAAGAAAAATATTTCTGGGTTTTTTCCGTCTCTGTGTTTCTGTTCCAGATCCGGTTGCAGAATTTATAGAAACTCAGTACAGACACCCAAAAATAGGTATTTCTAGATCTTCTAGGCTATGAGGTATCTATTTCATTATTCTTTGCAAACATTTTCAGATTTATATTCCTTATCATTACAATTAAATGTATGTGGTTAATAGAGGCATAGGGTCTCTTTTATGAGAAAACCCCCATTGTTCTAAACCCTATCCATATTTCCCACCATACAGTACTGAATGTATTTCATAGACTCCTAACTGAGTCCATACTCTCACAAGGATTTTTTTATATTAGTACATCTTTTTGTGGGCATCATTTCCGCCATGGTTTACTCTTTGATCAAGAGGTTTCCTAGATAACAAATATGGTGTTATTGTGTATGGTTATCTTTTTGTGGTCGTTGTTATTGTTATTTACATGTTTCAGAGTTAATAATATTGATAAAAGTTATATTATTCAGAAAACCGATTCACCCCCCCCGTCTTATTTCTCTTGGTGGAATTTACTTTCTAACAATTGGTATCAGAGCATCAGGTCCTTGGAGGAAAAGTTTAACAGCTTAAGGAGATCTATGGCGACTCATTTTAGGAAAGAAAGTCCTAAGTTTGATGGAGTTAGTTATGACAACTGGAAAGAGAAGATGAAGACACACTTATTATGTTTAGGTCCAGGATATTGGTTGATTACTAAGAATGCAAAAGAAATAATTGAAGAAGATAAGATAGAGGAATGTACTAGAACTAAGAGAGATCTATTCACGTGTAACATACTTTCTAGAGAAGCACTTTTTCCAGCACTTCCCAAGAACGAGTATATTTAGGTAAAAACTATAAGAACAACTCATGAAATTTGGTTATCTTTGGAATCTACTTTTGAAGGTGATAAACATGATAAGAGAATTAGATTGCAAAACTGGATATGTCTATTTAAGGAAGCAAAAATGATGGAAGATGAACCAGTTAGAAGTTATATTGGTAGAATATCAGAGATTGTTGCAGGTATTAAATCTTGTAAAGGAAATAAAGATGAAGATGAGATTATATGGAAGATTTTAAAAACCTTGATCCCATATTTCAAGCAGACAATGCAGATGATAGAATAAGTCATCCCTTGCACTAATAAATTCACTAGAGAGACTCTTCTTGGAAGATTGTAATCAATAGAGATAAGTTTGAAATAGTCTGGAGACTTGCCTAGAATTTAAACAACTTTTAGCGCACTGAGTGTTCGTCCTACTTCTATAAGGAATGTTAATGTTAATGGAGACTATGTGAGCAACATCAGATCTAAATATGAAGAAGATAGAAAGATTGAAGAAGGAATTGCCCTACTTGTGAAGAGAGAACTTGAAGGTAAGAAAATTTTTAAATATTGGACTTGTCAAGAATATAGCCATTTTGCATCTAAATGTCCTAAGAGAGTGAAGAAATACAAGAAGAATTTTAAGCCTATAAGACCTAAATCATGTTATTATGCTAATGATGAAGAATTTTAATCTATTATTGATAAATTCTTGAGTGAAAGTGATAATGAAAGTAATGAGATAGGATTTGTTGCAATTAAAGAAGAAATTATTGAAAAAGAAGTTAGAGAAGAGAAAGCCTTAGTGTCCCAAGTTGAAAAGAAAAATGATTGGATCATAGATAGTGGTTGTTCTCATCATATGACTGGTGATATGAATAAATTTGTAAAGCTTAACAACTATGATGGAAGAACTGTTAGAGTTGGAAACAATGCACCTTGTTGTATAAAAGGAATTGGATCTATTACACTTGATGGAAAGACTAATACTAATGATATTTATTTTGTGGATGGATTGAAACATAATCTTTTGAGTGTTGGACATTTACTTGATAAAGGTTATCAGGTATAGTTTGCATAAAAGACTTGTAGTATCAAGGATAAGGATGGTAAGATCATTGGTACAGGTACAAGAACTAGAGGTAATGTTTTTCAGTTGAAGCCTTCTAAGATGACATGTTTGATTACTAAAATTGATGATAGTTGGTTGTGGCATAAAGGCTTTTGTCACGTAAATTTTGATAACATTGTGAAAGAAGGTACTATATTTGTAGTGAGAGATTTGCCTAAGATTGTGAAACCTACTAACATGGTATGCAAAGAATGTGCTATGGCAAAAAAGAGGAGAAGTTCTTTTCCTAGCAAGAAGTTCACTAGAAAAACAAGGCTAGAGATTGTTCATACAGATTTGAGTGGTCCTACCTAAACAAGAGGATTTTATGGTGAAAGGTATTTTATGATTCTTTTTTATGATTTCACTAGAATGATGTGGGTGTCTTTTCTTAAAGAAAAATCAGAAGCATTTGAGAAGTTTAGATTTCTTAAGAATAAAGTTGAGAATGAATCATGAATGAAGATTAAATGTTTAAGATAAGATAGAGGAGGATAATTTACTTCAAGTGAGTTTAACACCTTTTGTGAAGTGAATAGAATTAAGAGACAAATTTTAACTCCTAGAACACCTGAGCAGAATGGTATTGTAGAAAGAATAACAGGTCTGTAACTGAAGCAACAAGAGCTATGTTATTTGAGAGTGATGTGGCAAAGAAATTTTGGAGAGGAGAGGTGAATACAACAGTATATACAATGAACAAAGTACAAATCAGAGCAGATACAAACAAAACTCCTTATGAATTGTGGTTTGGACATGCACCATAAGTGAAATACTTCAGAATTTTTGGAAGTAAGTGTTATATTAAAAGAGATGATGAAATTGGTAAGTTTGACCCTAGAAGTGATGAAGGTCTATTTATTGGATATTCATTGAAGATAAAAGGCTTTAGATATTTTAATCAGATAACTAGAACTATTGTGGAGAGCACAAATGTTAAAGTGGATTAAAAGTTTAGACTTCAGGAAAGAATACTTGATTATTGCTAACATGTAACTGATTGAATGTTTGATAATGTTAAGTTGAAAATGATGCAAGACATTAAATCAGTTAATGGTTTGTATTGTCACTGATGTCAAATTGATATCATCTGTATGGTCATATACATTTTAGATAATCAATGGAACAGAAGTTATGCTTTCAGCAATGCATAAAAGTCAAGTATTCACTAAGTGACAGACCACACCGATAGAGTGCACACCATCGGTAAAGATAGAGATAAAGTCACAGTGATACTCGACGAGCAGAAGACAGTTTTGCCTGATGAAGCAGAATCACAGGATGCCTGACGAGCTAAAATCAGTGTTGTCGAATAAGAAAGATCCAATGATGCCTGACGGATGGAGATCCCGAAGCTAACTGAAGTTGCACCGATGAAACTGGAAGTTGTCACCGGCGACAAACTATAGAATTGACCGACAGAATAGAGAGATTAGAAAATGACAAAATATATAGTTGGCAGAGCTTGAGGATAGACTTAACTGGTTGTTTTATTTTTTTTATTCAACCATAGTTAAGTAATTGATTTAAAGATGATTTATACAGTTGGCAAGAAGATAACTACGAGATAAATTAGGAGTTAAAGCCGTAAATCAATTTGGCTAGATTGTTTTTCACACCAAGAATCAAGAATCAAGAACCAAGAGTTAAGGAATATCATGTCTATATAAGAGACAAGCGTAATTCATTTCCAAAAGCAATCAGATACACGGGGGAGTGAATTGAAAGAAGATGCTGAAGAGAAACTAGTGAAGGTTAAAGCTTCATACAGTCCTGATCAATCAAGCTAACGGAGAGCTAAAGATTTATGTAGACAACGACAAACAGTGAAGCACAGCATCACAGAGCAAAAAGTGTGAAGTACAAAGGAACTAAATTGATACATTGATCAGAGAGGTATTGTAAGTAAATAGATCTGAATATCTGCAATTCAAATTTGCATTAGAAATAGGTCACTGTATTTCAGTTTAACCATTGAAACAATAAGTCTCTTAACAGAGCAGGACTTAACCATCTTCTATAATTGAGGTATATCCTAACAGATTACCAAAAAGGTTGATTCATGATAGTAGCATCGGTCTTACCTAAAGCCTATTGACAATTTAAGAAGGAGGCTGATTCAAGGGTGGTAGTAAGATTAGCATAAAGCCTATTGACAGTCTAGAGGCTGATTCAAGAATGGTAGCATAGATGCCAGATACTTAGTGACAATCTATGTATAAAAATCCTCTAACAAGGTCGCACTTAACAGTGTGTTTGTAACCTTTAACAGGGTTGGCTTCTAATAGGGCTCACTTCAGAAGAGTGAAAATTTGGGGAATCAGTCCCAGTGGTTTTTCCCTTAACAGGGTTTCCATGTTAAAATCCTTGTGTTATGTGTGTATGGTTTATTACTTTATTGTTTTACATTTCACATATGCATTTTTGGATTGATTGGTGTACTCTGCATATTTACTGAGTATCGGTAAATAAGTTTTACTGCATATCGGTTATCAAGGAGAAGAAGGACAGACAAGGTAAACTGACAGACAGTTATTTATTTCAAGTATTTCAAAAGCATACATCTTGTAGGGACTTAATAATCTGAGGTGTATAAATTGGTGGATTGAAGTTTAAAGGATAAATTTTTGAGGCCACTGATTCACCCCCCCCTCTCAATTATTACTAAAAATTGGTATCAGAGCTTGTGTGCTTAGAAGGAAGGTTTCAAGACCTAAGTAAAGATCACAAGATGA
>MU224799.1:470094-484602 GCA_018584345.1 Thuja plicata | reverse complement strand
AGTTGTCCTTGTTCAACTTGGGCACATCTCGTTTGTTCATCTTGTGATCTTTACTTAGGTCTTGAAACCTTCCTTCTAAGCACACAAGCTCTGATACCAATTGTTAGTAATAACTGAGAGGGGGGGGGAGGGGGTGAATCAGTGGCCTCAAAAATTTATCATTTAAACTTCAATCCACCAATTAATACACCTCAGATTATTAAGTCCCTACAAGATGTATGCCTTTGAAATACTTGAAATAAATAACTGTCTGGCGGTTTACTTTGTCTGTCCTTTTACTCCTTGATTACCGATAAGCAGTAAAACTTATTTACCGACACTTAGTAAATATGTAGAGTATACCAATAAATCCATAAATGCATATGTGAAATGAAAAATAATAAGGTAATAAACCATACACATATAACACAAGGATTTTAACGTGGAAACCTTGTTAGGGGAAAAACCACTGGGACCGGTACCCCAAATTTTCACTCTTCTAAAGTGAGCCCTGTTAGGAGATAACCCTGTTAAAGGTTACAAACACACTATTAAGTGTGACCTTATTAGAGGATTTTTATACATAGATTGTCACTAAGTATCTGGCATCTACGCTACCATCCTTGAATCAGCCTCTAGACTATCAATAGGCTTTATGCTAATCTTACTACCATCCTTGAATTGACCTCCTTCTTAGACTATCAATAGGCTTTAGGTAAGACCGATGCTACTATCATGAATCAAACTTTTTGGTAATCTGTTAGGATATACCTCAATTATAGAAGATATTTAAGTCCTGCTCTATTAAGAGACTTAATGCTTCAATGGTTAAACTAAAATATAATGACCTATTTCTAATGCAACTTGAATTGCAGATATTCAGATCTATTTACTTACAATACCTCTCTAATAAATGTATCAATTCAGTTTCTTTATACTTCACACTTTCTGCTCTGTGATGCTATGTTTCACTATTCATCGGTGTCTGTAGAAATCTTTAGCTCACCCTTAGCTTGATTGATCAGGACTGTATGAAGCTTAACCTTCACCAGTTTCTCTTCAGCATCTTCTTTCAATTCACTCCCCCGTGTATCTGATTGCTTTTGGAAATGAATTATGCTTGTCTCTTATATAGACATGATATCCCTTAATTCTTGGTTCTTGATTCTTGGTGTAAAAAAAAATCCAGCCAAATTGATTTATGGCTTTAACTCCTGATTTATCTTGTAGTTATCTTCTTTCTAACTATATAAATCATCTTTAAATCAATTAATTAATTGTGGTCAAATAAAACAAATAAAACAACCAGTCAAGTCTATCGTTAAGCTCTGCCAGCTAGATATTTTGTCATTTTCTGATCTCTCTGTTTTGTCGGTCAATTCTACAGTTTGTCGCCGGTGACAACTGCTAGTTCCATTGGTGCAACTTTAGTTGGCTTCAGGATCTCTGTTCGTCGGGCATCTTTGGATCTTTCTTGTCAGGCAACACTGATTTTAACTCATCGGGCATCCTGTGATTCTTCTTCATCGGGCAGCACTGTCTTCTGCTCGTCGGGTATTACTATGACTGTCTTTGTCTTTACCGATGGTGCACACTCCACCGGTGTGGTCTGTCACTTAGTGAATACTTGACTTTTATGCATTTTTGAAGGCATAACCTCTGTTACATTGATTCTCTGAAGTCTTTGGCATTATGTATATGACCATATAGATGATATCAAGTTGACATCAATGACAATACAAACCATTAACTGGTTTAATGTCTTGCATCATTTTCAACTTAACATTATCAAACATTCAATCAGTTACATGTCATCAGTATGACAGATCAAATGATTTTACCCTATGTGCATGTACAGATGTTGATTGGGGAGGCAGTGTAGATGATAAAAAGAATACAAGTAGAGGGGCATTTTTTCTTGGAAGAAGATTGGTTTCATGGCTAAGAAAGAAACATAATTATATCTCACAGAGCACAAAAGAAGCAGAATATGTAGCAGGAGAAAATAATTGTAATGAGATAATGTGGATGAAATAAATGTTGAAGGATATTGAAATTGAATTTAAGGAACCTATTATCATACACTATGATAACACAAGTGCAACAAGTATGTCAAAAAAACCCAGTATTACATTCAAAGACAAAGCATATAAAGATAAAGTATCATGTTATAAGAGAGAAAGTTGCAGAGAAAGAAGTCAGAATTGAGTATATTAGTACAAAAGAGAAGATAGTAGATATTTTTACAAAGCCTTTACCTAAGGATACATTTGAGTATTTGAGAGGTATTCTTGGGGTTATGCCCCAGCCTAATTTTGAGCAGTGATGCAGTGGTTGCATCAGTCCAGTGGTACAAAAAACTATATTCTTTCTGGACTGATTATTGATGCTTCCTCTATGGGGGAGTACCTATGTTTGAGTTGAGTCATGGAGGACTCTTGGTAAAGTGGTATTTTTTGAACAATGTCTTTCGACATTCGATCTAGTATTGTATTGACATAGTGATCCCTTTTGTCATTACTATCAATGGGGGAGAAGAATACATGAAAAAAATGGAGAAACAAGTTGAAAAATGTGGAAACAGTGAAAGAGAGGAACAATATACATAATGAGGAAGAAAATGATTGATGAAGAAGATTTGATGAAGACATGAGCAGTAGCAGTGTTTTGGATTCATGGAACATTGGATATTTTTCATCTATGTTGTCATCAATGCCAAAGGGGGAGATTGTTAGCATTACTAGAGTTGTCATATGTTACATTAGTGACTATGTTTTTCATTGATGTCAACATATTGTATGGATATCAACATAGTATTTTAGTGAAGATTGACATAGTAGAAGACAAAGATTGAGTTAGGACAGACAAAGAATTACAAATGAGTTTATGCATATTGGAGAATGTATTTTAGATAGTATCTTGATGATGTCGTCAAGATTATGTGTGAAGATTCAATTCTTGGTGACAGTTATTCAAGATTTATTGAAGATCATATTTTGACAGAGTTTCTGAAAGACAGTTTGTGATGTTTGGATTATATCTTTTGACTGGTATGGAATTTGGTTTGCCCAAGTTATGCAGAGTTTGAAGACAATATGAAGGTGTTCTGACTAAGACTGCTTAGTCTGGGATCACACGTGTGAAGAATTATTAAGTTTGTGAGCCGACGGTGTTGTGTAATTATGTAACATGTATCATTTTATATTTCATAATTGTTTAGGCTAATTGGTCGACTCAATTGTAAAGTATTGGGATTGGTATAAAAGAAAGCTTGTTTATTTGATTTCAAATGTAATGATGGAATGAAGGATGATGATATATAGAGAGAGAGATCATGTATGTATGGTTTTATAAAAGTATTGAAAGGATTATATGTGAAGCAGAGTTGGTAGATCTGGTAGTATTTGGTGTAGGAGAGGCACGGTCAGAGAGGATATAGAGTTTCAGAATTCAATTTATTTGGTATTATTATGTTCTAAATAATATAGAGATCAGTTGGACAGTGGGTTCAATGGTCTTTCCCTTGAAGCTATTTGGATAGTGGGCCCTTCTGCCTTCCATAACTCCTAACAAAGTTAGAATCTTTTAACAAGGATTCAAAGTCTCCTAACATGGAATTATATGTATTGAATTTATTTAATAGACTCCCAATAGAGTCCATCCTCTCACAAGGAATTTTTATATTAGTACATCTTTTTGTGGGCATCATTGCCACCGGGGTTTACTCTTTGATCAAGAGGTTCCCTAGTTAACAAATATGGTGTTATTGTGTATGGTTATCTTTTTGTGGTTGTTGTTATTTTTATTTACATGTTTCAGATTTAATAAGATTGATAAAAGTTATATTATTTAGATAACTGATTCACCCCCCCTTAGTTATCTTGGTGGACTTTACTTTCTAACACCTTGATGTGGAATAAATGCACACTAGGGAGATCTTCACCTTGAGCCTCTAGTTCTTCTTTTGTTTTGATTCAAGATAGGTAATTCGATCCTCTATTTTTTTCCCCTATTTTTACCAAAATATTGAAATAAAACTCTTCAAATAATAAAAAATATTTGCATATGTGGTCGTGGGTGACTGGTTTGATAAGAAGGCAATTTGGTGGTTCATGATCACTAAACAATGTAAACAATGTACAAAGTAGGCGATGTTTGTATTTATGTAGCACACAAACCATAGCCAATTCCTTCCTCTTAATGGTGGTATAATTTTTCTCCAAAACAAACCAATTTCTAGTGGAAAAATCAATAGGATGATCTTTTTTCTGCTTGGATTGTGCTACCACTGCTAGTATAGCTATACTAGAAGCATATACATGAACATGAAATAAGTTTTTCCTATATGAGAATGGCGGTATTGATGCCTTCACAATCTTCTAATTCAAAGCATTAAATGTTTTTTTCAGGATTCTTCATTCTAGGCAATACTCTTCCCAATCTTCTTCTTTACGAGTTCTTCCAATGGTGTGGAAATACTAGCTCATTCTCTTATGAACTTCCTATGGTATCGAGTGTATCCCAATTTTTTTTTTGACTTTTGGTGCACTCTTTAATGGTGGTAGGTTTTGTATCAATACAACCTTCAAACGACCCATTGTTAATTCTTCCTTGCATATCATGTGACCTAATAGGGTCCAAAAGGGTACCAATAACATACACTTCTTTAGGTTCCATAATATTTGTACTCTTCTACACATGTTTAGCATTGTGTAGAGTTGTTGTATACGTTCTTTATGCTAGAATAGATGAGAGGGGGGGTGAATCAGTGGCCTTAAAAATAATTCCAAAAACTCAACCAAACAATTATATCTCAAATATAATATCCTCCAGTTATCTTTCAGTCCTTCAAGATGTATGCCTTATGTAATTCTAACATATATATACTGATCGGTAAGATATATTGTTTATCTTTTTATAGCCTTTACCGAGTAGCAGCAATTAAACTTAGTGTTACCGACCAATCCAGTTTTAGTAATGTGTAAAGTAAAAAATCAATGCAATGAAAGAAATACACATTTGACACATGGATTTTAACGTGGAAACCTTGTTAAGGGAAAAACCCCTTGGGACCGGTAACCCAAAATTTTCACTCTTGTGAAGTGAGCTCGGTGAAGATCCAACCTTGTTAAAGGTTATAAACACATTGTTAAGTGCGACCTTGTTAGAGGATTCAAAACTAACAGTTTGTCTTTTGACCTAGTATTCACTATGCTATCAACAAGAAAACCTTTTGATACTCTTGAGTATCTCAATACAATAAGGATGGTTAAATCCCACTCGGTTAAGAGATTTTTTGAATCAATGGTTAAACTAAAACAATAAATGATTTGTTCAACAATACAAATTTAACTTGTAGATTTTCAGATCTATTGTTAGTCCAATAATGCCTCTCTGATCAATGTTCTCTTAAATTCCTTTTCTCCCCTTCTTTCTTCTTTCTGCTTGGTGATTGATCTGTCCTTTGTTGTTTGGTGTCTGAGGAATTCTTGGCTCTTTTCTTTAGCCCTGTATGATTAGATCTGTATGAAGAATTCTATCTTCACTAGAATTGTATTCAACATTCCTCTTTTTGTAATGAATTGCTTGTCTCTTTATATAGACATAATTTCACCATTCAATCTCCTTGTTGTCATCGTAGATCACTTCTTGATTCGTAAAGCTCGCCATGCTTGCTTTAATCTGTAAATCTCTCCTTCAGATTTTTTCCACAAATCTCTCCTTGTTATTTGTGCTTTAAATTTCTTCTTTTCTTTAGTTCAACTGATCATTAAGAATAAAGAAATCAACCAGTTAATCTAAATATAGCTCCTGCCAGCTAAGTGTTTTTGTCATTCTTTATCTTCAATTCTAATTGGTGATCAACTTCAGTTAGCTCAGTCATTGAATTTAGTTACGCTTGGTAACAAATTCAGTTAGCTTGATGACCACTCCAGTTGTGATCGGTAAATAGTTATTGCTTAGTAACTACTTTCTCAGTTACAGTGGTGCTCGGTATACACTGTGAACTATTCGGTGACACTTTCTTAGTTACTGTGATGCTCGATTTATACTATCCGTCAGTGTGTATTGTCCATCGGTGTTTACTGTCACTCTGTGTACACTATCACTCGGTGTATACTATCTTTTTATGTTTAACCGATAACATAAAATTTGTCTCTTCAACTCTTGAAGTCTATGACAATATGTGTATGACCAATCAAAACATATCAAGTTGATATCAATGACAATTCATTACATTAACTAATTTAATGTCTTGCATTCACTTTTGCATCTCAGTGATCATCAACTTATCATCTTCAAACATTCAATTAGTTATAGTTCATCAATCTCTCCCTTTGGCATTGATGGCAACATACTATGAATTATGTAGTATGAAGGATGTCATATCATACCAAACTTATTGTTCTATAACCTATTCAAATATCTGACTCTCGGTAAGCTCTTCTAGCTTAGATTTTATTCTTGCAGAGTGCTCTCCCTTTCTTCATTCCCTTCAATGGATAGGTGTAGAAATTATTTCTTTTGCTTCAGTCTCTCCCTTTGTTGTAGAATCTCTTCTCCCTTTTCTGGATAGATATGCAGTGTTAGCTTTTCTCCAATTCTCTCCCTTAGATGGATGGTTGTTTCTTTGAATCATCATTGGATCTTTCTCTCCCTTTGACTGATGTTCTTATCCCTGATGGATATTTATCTTCTCTCTTCTTTTGTATGATCATGATAGACATTTCATTGAATACTTCTCTCCCTTTGACAAAAATTCCAAAAAAAAAAATATCAATGAATCTTTTCTCCATCAGCAATAAAGCTTTGTAGTAGCCAACAATCTTTTTCTTTGTTGTGTGGTTCATATCAGTACCTTCTTGTACTGATATGTCATTGCAGTCCATATCTCAGCTTGCATCAACATGATTCATCTTATGTTAATGTGTAGGCTGATGCAACCTCCTACTTAGCTTAGTGACCAGTAGACAAGGGACAAACCCCTAGTCTATTCCTTAGGTACTGAAGTGTATCTTTTGGCAATGGTTTTGTGAATATGTCTGCTAATTGTTCTTTTGATTTTACATATTCTAATATCACCTCTTTCTCTTTTACTTGTTCCCTCAAGTAATGATACTTAATATCTATGTCATGTGTCTTAGCATGCATCACAGGGTTCTTTGAGATGTTTATAACACTAGTATTATCACAATAGACAATTACTGGGTCAAGAATTTCTTCATTCACACCTTTCAGCAATTGCTTGATCTATGCAATGTTCGAGCAATTTGCAGCAACAACCACATATTCAGCTTCTGCAGTTGATTGAGATATGCATCCTTTCTTTTTACTTATCCATGCAAAAATTATGTCACCCATAAACAATGCTCCTTCTGTAGTGCTCTTTCTATCATCTATGTTTCCATCCCAATCAGCATCGGTATAAACTTGTAGCTCAAATTTTCCTTCTTGGTTGTCTTGTCTTCCTTTGTCAATTTGCATCTGGTTTCCATAGGTGTTCCAACTGGTTTGGACTCATCCATATTGAATATCTTTAGAACTTATTTGATGTATTTGGATTGTGTGATGTAGACGCCTTCTTCCTGTTGTAGAATCTGTAGACCAAGAAAAAAAATTGATCTCTCTAAACATTCACATCTCAAATTCTTTGCTCATTTCATCAGCAAATTATTTGCATAACATATCATTACCACCAAATATGATATCATCAACAAATATCTCAACAATCAAAATCTTATCATCAATATCTCCTTTCAAATATTGATTAGTATTATCACTTGCTCTAACAAATCCAATACTAATGAGATAAGAGTGAAGTCTTTAATACCATGCTCTCGGTGCTTGTTTCAATCCATACAAGGCTTTGTGTAGTCTACAAGCCATGTTCTTCTTGTTAGGATCAAAAAACCCTTCAGGTTGTTCAATGTATACCTCCTCTTCTAGTATTCCATTCATAAATGCAGATTTAACATCCATTTGGTATACTTTGAAACCTTTGAAAGCAACATAAGAAAGAAGAATTCTTACTCCTTCTATTCTAGCAACAGGTGCAAAAGTTTCTCCATAGTCAATACCTTCTTCTTGTGCATACCCTTTGCATTCCAGTCTTGATTTGTTTCTTGTGACTTATCCATTCTCATTCAGTTTGTTTCTGAATATCCATTTGGTACCAATGACATTTTTGTAACTCGGTCTAGGTACTAGTGTCCATGTTTTATTCTTCTCAATCTCTTCATTCATTGCACTAACCCATTCTTGATTCTCAAGTGCAGTATTAATAGATTTAGGCTCAAAATCACAAATCAAACATCTAGTGTTAAGTGACTTACTTCTTGTTCTCATTCCAACTCTTTTTTCTCCAATGATCTGGTCTTGTGGATGGTGTCTTCTAACATATTTAACAAGTACAAGTTTAGATCTCTGTTCATCATTCTGATCATCATTTTGACCTTCATTTTGATGTTCTTCACTTGGTTCATCATTGTGATCATTTTCTTGATTCTTGGTGTGTGAATCTTGTTGCTCGGTTGCATTTTTATGTCACTCGGTAGCATTACACTATTGCTCAGGCAGAGTGTCAGGTTCTTCAATGTAGACAAATTTGTTGTACTCTTTCAGTTCCTTTCTACTTTCCTCATCATTTTTCTTAGCAAATTCATCCACTTTGACATTTTCTCTTTCAATGATTTTGTTAGAAGATTTGTTCAGACATTTATAAGCTTTGCTTTTGATAGAATATCCTATAAATATTCCTTCATCACTTTTGGAGTCAAGTTTTCCATTTCTATCATCTTTCATTAAATAACATTGACTTCCAAAAATTCTAAAGTAACTCACATTTGGTGTGTATCCATACCATAGCTCATAAGGTGTCATTATTCAATTGAACTCAGTTTAGTGTATAGACATCAGTACTTACAACTTCTCTTAGGAATGTTTATGTGATGTCTTTTTCAATCATCAATGTTCTGGCACAATCAACAATTGATCTATTCCTCCTTTCAGCAATCCCATTTTTTTGTGGTGTCCTCGGTGCACAAACCTGTCTTGTAATTTGATGCTCATTACAAAAGTTAGTGAATTCATTAGAAATAAATTATCCTCCTCTATATGAGCTTAAACATTTCAGTTTTTTTCCACTTTGTTTTTCAACTTTAGTTTTATACCATTTGAACATCTTAAATGCTTCAGACTTCTCTTTTAAGAACATGATAGTCATCATCCTAGAATAGTCATCAACAAATAGAATGAAGTATCTATCGCCATAATATCTTTTTGTTCTCATTGGTCCACATAAGTCAGTATGGACTAACTCAAAAATAACATTAGATGTGTAATTTTTACTCTTGAAACTGGACTTTGTCATGTTTCCTTTTTGATAATTCTTGCACATGACATGGTCGGGTTTTGGCATACTCGGTAAGCCTCTTACTTTTCTTTTCTTGCTTATCCTAACTATGTTGTGAAAATTCACATGACATAACCTTTTATGCCACAACCAAATGTCTTCATTTCTAGCCAATAAACAAGTGGTCTAAATATCATCAAGGTAGAATAGGGTACCTTTTGTTTGTTCACCTCAACTTTCTTGTTACATTATAGATCTTTGCCTTTTTGTTCTCAAATGAAACTCGATGTCCTGTGTTATTCAGCTGTGAAACAATCAATAGATTATAGTTAAGTCCTTTCACCCAATATGCATTTTCACATCTGATCAGAGTATTCAGCATGATGGTTCCTTTTCCTTCAACTGTGCAAGGTGAGTCATTACCCATCCTAGTTGATCCACCATTATAATATTCAAAAGTTTCAAACTTTTCCTTATCTCCAGTCATGTGGTGAGTACATCCACTATCAATAATCCAACTATCATTTTTGCTAACTTTATATATGAGTACAATTTCAACATACCTTTCTTCTTCATCTGAATCATCCTTCATAGCAACAAATACTTTCTCAACATCTTCATCATAATTAGTATCAGTATTTTCAATTTTGTTCTCAACTAGGTAACAAGCCTTCTTTCCTTTGTCCTTGTAGTCTCGATTATCTCTTCTATCAAATGGTCGGTTGCTTCTGTAGTCTCAGTCATCACTTCTGTCATACTTCTTTTCATAAGATATGTCATTGTTTCTCCCACCATTTCTCTTGTTATGGCATCTTGTAGCAAAAGTCCAATTTATTTGCAATTAAAAAAAACCAATGGTAATTTACCTTTGTATCTTCCTTTACCTCTACGTAGTCTCCTAGCCACTAGTGCTTCAATTTCATCAAGTTCTTGTTGATCACTATCACTTTCACTATCATTTCTCATAGTGTGTTTATGACTAGATTTGCTTATTTTCAGAGAATATTTGAATGCAGACTCAATAGTTGGTAAGACACTGTTGTCATAGTTGTTCATCTCAAATGAAATAAGTCTACCAATCAAACTATCAATATTAACATTGTTATTTGATACTACTGTCATTTCTTGAATTGCAGATACTCTAATAGCATAAACAAGTAGTAAGGTTCTCAGAATTTTACTTACAACTATTTCTTCTTCAAGTACTCCTCCTACTCCTCGGATAGATTTAACAAATTCTTTGATTATGCTATTGTATAGAGTGATTTCTCTCCTTCTTTCATTCTTAGGTCATCAAACTTTCCTCTTAGGCTTTCAAATTTAGCTCTCAACACATTGTGTCTCCTCCATGTACTAGCTTGAGTTTGTCCCACATTTTCTTTGTAGTGGTGCATGATTTGACGTCTTCAAATTTAGCATCGGATAGTGAAGAATCAATTTATATCATCATAGAATTGTGTTCATGTTTCTCTTTCAATTGATCAACACTTAGAGGTCCAGTAGGTGCAACATATTTAACATCCAAGTATTGTGTGACATCATTTCCAGTACCTGATATATGAAGTCTTATCCTGCTTTTCCATGATGAAAAGTTGTCTTTGTTCAACTTAGGCACATCCCTTTTATCATCTTGTGATCTTTAGCTTGAGTCTTTAAACTCTCTTCCAAGCACCAAATCTCTGATACCAATTATTAGAGTAACTGAGGGGGGGGGGGGGGATGAATCAGTGGCCTTAAAAATAATTCCAAAAACTCAACCAAACATTTATATCTCTAATATATATCCTCCAGTTATCTTTCAGTCCTTCAAGATGTATGCCTTCTGTAATTCTAACAAATATATACTGCTCGGTAAGATATACTGTTTATCTTTTTCTAGCCTTTGTCGAGTAGCAGCAATTAAACTTAGTGTTTACCGACCAATCCAGTTTTAGTAATGTGTAAAGTAAACAATCAATGCAATGAAATAAATACACATTTGACACATGGATTTTAACGTGGAAACCTTGTTAAGGGAAAAACCACTTGGGATTGGTAATTGAAAATTTTCACTCTTCTGAAGTGAGCTTAGTGAAGAGCCAATCCTGTTAAAGGTTACAAACACACTGTTAAGTGCGACCTTGTTAGAGGATTCAAAACTAACAATTTGTCTTGTGACCTAGCATTCACTATGTTGTCAACAAGAAAACCTTTTGATACTTTTGAGTTTCTCAATACAATAAGGATTGTTAAATCCCACTCAATTAAGATATTTTATGAATCAATGGTTAAACTAAAACAATAAATGATCGACTGTTCAACAATACAACTTTAACTTGCAGATTTTCAGATTTGTTGTTAGTCCAATAACACCTCTCTAATAAATGTTCTCTTTAATTCCTATGCTCCCCTTCTTTCTTCTTTTGCCTTGGTGAATTCTTTGTCCTCTGTTGCTCGGTGTCTGCAAAATTCTTGGCTATGTTCTTCAACCCTGTATGATCAGATATGCATGAAGACTTCTATCTTCACCAAAATTATATTCAACATTCCTCTTTTTGTAATGAATTATTTGTCTCTTTATATAGACATGATTTCACCATTCAATCTCCTTGTTTTCATCGTAGATCACTTCTTGATCTGTAAAGATTTCCATGCTTTCTTTAATCCATAAAGCTCTCCTTCAGATTTATTCCACAAATCTCTCTTTGTTATCTGTGCTTTAAATATCTTCTTTTCTTTAGTTCAACTGATCGTTAAGAATAAAGCAATCAATCAGTTAATCTAAATATAGCTCTTGCTAGCTAAGTATTTGTGTCGTTCTTTATCTTTAGTTCTGATCAGTGATCAACTTCAATTAGCTTGGTCATTGACTTTAGTTATGCTTGGTAACAACTTTAGTTAGCTCGGTGACCACTCCATTTATGCTCGGTAAATAGATCTTTCTCGGTAACCACTTTCTTGGTTACAACGGTGCTCAGTATACACTATGAGTTGCTCAGTGACACTTGCCCAATTACTGTGATGCTCATTTTATACTATCCGTCGGTGTTTACTGTCACTCTGTGTACACCGTCACTCGGTGTATATTTGATTTTTATGTTTTACCAATAACATAAACTTTGTCTCTTCAACTCTTGAAGTCTATGACAATGTGTGTATGAGCAATCAAAACATATCAAGTTGACATCAATGACAATACATTACATTAACTGATTTAATGTCTTGCATTCACTTTTGCATCTCTGTGCTCATCAAATTATCATCTTCAAACATTCAATTAGTTATAGTTCATCACTTTAACCAATCCATAGGTCATCCAATCATCCAAGTAGATTTCCATAAAATCATGTATGAAATCCTTAAACATATTAATCATTATTTTGCTAAATACCACATGGACATTCTTCATGTAAGTAAGTTAAGTAGCAGAACAACTTCCTACACTAACCTTGAGGAGAGGGTAATTTAAAAAATTTCTTAGATCTTTATAACATTTACATAATAAAAATAACAAAAATAACATGCATATGATAACATTGTGATCTACGTGGGGAAAACCCTTTCAAGAGAAAAGCTCCACACTCCAAAAGCCGCCTAGTATATTATTTAGAAATCAATAACATATTACTATATTATTGTAGAGAAATATTCTCTCAAGAGTATCACCAGCCAGAGATCCAGAGGTAACTAAACAGCTATGATATTCTTACACATACCCTCCATCTCACACACCTAATATATAGGAGAGACAATACAAGAAACCATCAAATAGTATTACAAAACCATGGGCTAAAAAACACTTATAAAGTAGTGCCCATTTTATCTCCAATCAAAGATTCCCTATGATATGTCAACACACACACACACACACATGTAACTCCCTTTTACAACTCATTTACATGTTCAACACATTTTTTACATTTCCTATTTTAGGAGACCCAACTTCTAGATGCCATAAATTTTGACCTGGGTGCCTGATTGATAAACCATTTGAAGCGCCATAAATATCATGATGTCATCTATCACTTAGTGAACCACTACACTGTTTACCCACATTTTTTCCAATTTGAAGCCTCTAAAGCTTCCAAAATTGAATTCAGTTTGTCTTTAGCAATTTCCAAAAATTAAAAATTAAAAAATAAAAATTTCAAAACTAGACATGATCTTGCATTGGAAATTTATCAACATGTTTATCTAGCTCATTCGAACCTTTGGGGAAAGGATAGGTAAAATTAATTCTCAAACTAAAAAAAATTCTATAGGTAGTAACCTCATGTAAGTGAAAGGTTCAGACACATTTTTCAAATAATCTCCCACTTGTCGAACCCCTTGCAAGAGAAAAGTGAGTATATACATCATAATTTAATTTCTAGGGGCCACAAGGCCCATCGACTCTAAACACCATATAAAATTCTCTATTCTCACAAGCTTAGTTAATGAATCTACAACATTCATCAATGTTTATACCTTAAAAAACTTCACTGTACCATCCTCAACCATATCTTTGACAAAATGATACTGGAGATCAATGTGATTGGTCTTGGCGTGAAAAGTTGGGTTCTTCATTAACCATATGTTGGTAAACAAATTTGTCCTTTCTTGTACCTTATGAAAATGTGACTCTTGATGCCTGAATGATGAACAAAATCCTCTTACAACAGTTGAAAAGCCATGCTCTGATTATTGTCTTTTCTCTGAATTGATAGGTACAACTCCCCTTTGAAATGATATGCAATGAATTATGTCTTGATTCCTAAATCTAATTTAGGTATGCTCTTAACCCGAGAGCAGAAGAGGCAAACCGAACTAAGTCTAGCTAGAACTTAGTTCAGGCAGGAAAAATAATTCTTAATCTAAAACTAAGCAATAAGGCTCACAAATCCTATGAGTTCTTATGCTCAGCAACTACCTACAGAGAGATATAAATGCAATGATGAAAGCTCCTAATGACTCCTTCTCCAAATATCCCACAACACATCCTACTGAGGTTCATTCACATCCTCAAAACACAGGAATGAAACATCCTTTCTTTCCTACTGCAATTCAGATTAAGAAAAAGAATCATGCACTAACAACTTCTACCTAGCTCTTCCCTGAATATCCCATAGCACATCCTACTGAGGTTTACTCACATCCTCGCCACAAAAGAATGAAACATCCTTTCTTTCTTAATGCAACTTAGACTAAAAGAAAGAACC
>MU224799.1:388222-400251 GCA_018584345.1 Thuja plicata | reverse complement strand
TCTTTTATAGGAAATGAGGGGAAATGGACCATGGAGATTAAGAGGCAAAAGATTTAATCAACGGTGGAGCATCAAAGAGAAGCAATCCGTGTCCACAAGTCTCCTCCAATGAGAGTGAAGTGTTGACTTTTGAGCCTCATGTGAGACAAAAAGGTCCTTTTTTCTTTTTATAAAATAAGAATATTTCTTTATTTGTGCAACTTAGGATAAGAGGAAAGGTGGGGTCTTTTTATTTAATAAAAGGGAGGGAATTCCTTTTAAATAAATAAAGACTTAGGATAAAATGGTTAGCCCATAGAAAATAATCGAATAAATGACAAAGCTAGGATTTTATCAAGAATGAGCAATTGAGGATTTTAGCAAATAATTCTAGAAAGGGGCTAATAGTCTAGATGACCATTTTTAGATGATTACAATACCCTCTTACAATAACCCATTAGGTCGGCCAGTTAAGCTTTCCTAATACACAATTAACTAGGTCGGCCAATTAAGGCTTCCCATATACAAATAATTACATAAGACCTTGCTAAGATACACACAGTACCTATAACAAGTACACAATATTTACAATTCATTACAAATACTTCCAGATCTGCAATCCATGCTTTGAATTAATTTCCACATGTTACAAGTTTGAAGTCGACCAAGAAATAAGTCTTCTCCAGAACATATGCCACAAATGATGTCATCAGTACCCAAATAGAAATAAAACTTAACCCATTTCACCATCATATGTCGGCTCTCCATCAGTAAGATTGCAAGTTCTGAAACATCTTCCTCAGAAAGATATGCCCAAAACACAGAGACCTTCTCTGTCTAGAATCACAGTCAGAGTCCATATAAATAGTCTTTACTAAAACAACTGTAACATCCATGATATAAAATATAAATTCAAGCGGCCTGAGATGTAAGGTCAAAACTTAGTCATCTACTGAAATCCAACTTCGCTCATTATAGTTCATCCGTATAGTGTCCGTACATGCCTTCCAGTCAAGTAACTAGTCTGTCTTCTTTCATAGAAATATATGTTGACATCAGTGACAAAACATGAGTATCAACAACATGATTAGTACCAAAAACTGATATCATCCAACATAAAGAAAACACCAAAAGGATGGATTGTTTTCTGGATGGACAAAGAAGAGTCAACAACAATACCAGACTAGTGTATACTAAGAATGGAGATTCACCATACCAAGCTGATCCAAAGAATGTCTACACAAATCCAAGACCAAGAAAGAAATCATGCAATCATTATGGAAAACCAGGCCACACATCAAATGTTTGTAGGAGAAAAATAAAAGTTATTCCTAAATCCACATCTTCATTCATAGGTATTGGTTATAAATGTAACAAGAAAGGACATAAGGCATACAAATGTAAATCTGAGGTGAAATAACCAAAGAAGGAAACCTAAATGGAAAAATCTTGTCCTACTTGCAAAATGCATGGGCACACATCTCTTGAATGCAGGAAGAAGAAAAAGCAAGCATGGAAGCCTAAAGATCAAGAAAAATATTATCAACCGAAAAGAGTCTATAACTCATATGTTTGGGATTACAACACATGGGCAAACGACACAACATGTGGAAGATTTGGACACATAGATGCAAACTGCATGAGAAAATGGATGAGAAATACTAGGAGCTATACTAACCCCAGAATGACATGCTTACACTATCATAAATTTGGTCATCTAAGAAAGGACTACGGAGACTGAGTGACAAAGACCATCACCTTTGCCAATAGAAATACCATTGATGACATCAAGAAGATGAGAAACAAAATGTGGAGGAAAGTTACAAAAAATGAAGATGCTGGACCAATAAATGCAAATGGTGACACCTTATCTAATGGATCTAGTGACATCACCACCCCCACCTAAGAAGAACAAGTAAGTATGGAACTGCACTATACTAAGTTATACTTTACATCAATTCCATTATACATAGTTAAAATTCCAAATAAGCATGAGAAAAGATGCACTATGGTATTACTTGTTATGATTCTGTGAATTCAATCTCATCAGTTAATGCATACCAAAAATCATCAGTTAACATACAAAAGCTAAGTTATCAAAGAATACTGAGAATCGTCAGTGTACATGTGAAAATGAAGATAATCAATGTAACCTAAGACTCGTTGGTAATCGAGTAAAAAAAAACATTGTTGTCTTCGCAAGATACTGAGATCCATCGGTAAACGTGTGAAAAGTTGAATGAGTTGAAACTTTCCCCGAGCATCACATTTTCACCGAAAACAAAAGTTGGCATGTAACCTGAGAAACTGTCTTTGACACCTGACAAGTGGGCAGAGCATTAATTGTGCCACTTAGGGCACTGCCTATAAATAGGGCGACAGAAGAGCTCATTATTCACCAATGATTTAGAACGAAGAAGCAGAGCAGAGCAGAGCGAAAACTTGAGCGACCAGATTGTAGATCACCCCCAAGTAGATTCACGACATTCAGATTCCGAACAACAATAGCTACATAAGGTTGAAGTAAGTAACAAAGATCACCGAGCTCACTGTTTTATTTTATGGAAAATCCCTATATTTTCAAGAAATGATAGCAACCACGTCTTGCACTTCCATGTTGAAAAACACCAAGGATAAGAAGGTTAACCTCACCAAGAACACTACATGTGAGGAACCTCATTATAAGTTCTGTCTAGAGGTTGCATCTCAACCCGACAGCGCTGGAGCTTTTTCAGCAATACCACCTAGGGTTTTACTGATCGGGGATGTTCAATCCTACATTCACTATAAGATTGATGAAATTGGAGACCTAGAAGTTGAGAAATCTTAAAAGAAGCTATGCACAGATAGGAAAATCAAAGAAGAGCACAAACATATCAAGGTGAAAGGGCTGACAAATGCCCTAATGTTTCTGAGGGAGTTTAAGACCGAATGGATTTAGGTAGTATTGAGCAGAGTGCACGACCAACAAATGTGGAAGGATCAGCCAAAAAAGATCACCAAAGATGTGATACATGTTGTGACCAGTTATCCTATAACTGAGAAGCCCAAGGCACTTAAACACCCTTCTCACCCCAACATTGAGAAGATGACAGGTGCAATATGGGATAACAAAGTATTAAAGGTTAACACCATCAAAGATCCAAAACTAAAATTTGGTGCATGTGTGTTAGGCTACAAGTTCTACCAGGACAGCAAGTTAAAAAACATTTCATGTGGAGCAGTTGAAACTACCCATAAGATAGTAAAGAAGGGTCTATAATTGGACTTATTTGAGCTTCTAATGAAGCAACTGGAGGAGAACATGAGGACAATCAGGACTACAAAGTCTAAATCATGTATGTTTGGTTCACTTATAATGTGCATGTTTTTCTATTTTCAAGAATCCTTCCCATCCATAGGAAATGTCAACTGGGATACTCCCCGACCAGTGACCATACAAATCAGTGAATACATCAAGTCACTAGGTGATAACTTTGTATCAGTTATGGATGAATACTTTACTGGTTTTAAGGAAAGAATGCAGAAAAGAATGAGGATTGCAGAACAATTAGTAGAAAAGTATAAGACTATTATATGTTTTATGTTGGACACTGATTACACCTATATCAAGCTAGTTGTTCTGAGGAAAATATGGCTGGCACCACTTGACTATGGGGTTAACATAGATCAAGCCACCAATGCCATTGAAGCATTGATAAATGAACCATTGGACAAGTCACAAACTAGGTTTGGAACCTATGAAGAATCCAAGGAAAGAATAAAAATAGGCTTAGTCATGAAGAAGATTGACACGAAGAAGGAAAAAATGGTCAAGACACTAAAGAAAAAGTTATCGGTAAATGATGAGGAGACTGAACAAAAGGATGACACCGAGGGATAGTCACCTGTTAGTGAAGAAGAAAATTTGAGTGACTTTGAATCCACAGAGTCTGATGCACCACCACCACCAGCAGCAAAGAAACCTAGGACTACTGCTACATCTAGGACCAGAAGTCAGACAACAAAGGATGCAAGTCCTTCACCGGTCAAGAAAGGCCAAGTAAGGACATACAAAAGGAAGCCTCAAACAGGGAAAAAGGCACCAACAAAAAGAAGAAAGTTCCTCAAAACTAAGGAAGACATAGAGTAAACTGAATAGGATGGACAACCTATTAAGAATAAGTTCTCTACCACCATTGATGTGGTATGTGCATCAATTATTAAGTCAGGTTCAATAACTGACCCCAAGATTAGAAAATGGCTAACTTTGGACCCCGAGGACCAGGATAAGTTAGAAGAGACAATCATTACAACAATGTGTGTATTCAAATATGTACCAATACAATTTGAAGATAAGATGCCACAACAACTTATGAATAGATTTTCGGCAAGGTGGACATATGCACTAAATGAAGAGAAAACAAATAAGGGAAAGAGCCCTAGTTTCAGTTATACCACCTAAATCTAAGATAGAAGAGATTGAAGAAATGATGAAGAAATATTCCAATAGGTTCTCACCAAAATTAAGAGCTTACAAAGTGCTACAGGGACATCTAATTGAGCTTGATAGAAAAAGTGAGGATGAATGGAGAAAGATACTTGATGTACCTAAAAAAGACACAAGCCCCGAGCCACAATTAGCTCTTACCGACAAGCTACACAATGAAGAAGATCAGGCTAAACCGAGCCCCGAACATATTCTTATAACTGATGAGGATATAAATGAAGAAGCACTGAACACAACAGCTAAGAAGGATATGGACACTACAGATGAAACATGGCCCGATAATACTATCATTGATATTACCGGAGAAGATCCTACAGATGAGGTATAGAAAGATGAAGATGTCATTGATGCCCCAGACCAAACCGAGGAACATGACACAACAATAGATGCTGCACATGTGAATATACTAGACCAAATGCCATTGTTAATACAAGCTATTAATATATTCTCACAAAAGGAAAACTCACCCGAGCCTGATGCAAGCATACCCGAGGATAAGAGTAATGATGAACATAAAGATACAACTGATGAGGATAATGTACTAGATGGAGAACCAAAAAGAACAGATGAAGAGCACAAAGATAAAGATGAAGAAGAGAAGAAAGATGATGCTACTCATAAGAATACTGAAGGAGATGCTACAGATAAACCAAAGGTTGATGTGGAGAGGTCCACCCCCAACCGATAGGCAGATACCAAGAAATAGGCAAAAGACACAACACCACCAAAGCCTTCATCGAGTACATCTGACCAAGCAAAGGATATTTCTATGGTGCTACATTCAGGTACTTCCCATACAATATCCAAGAAGAAGAAGAAGAACAAGAAAAACAAACTACAACTTACACTTGATGAAATAATAGAGATACCAAAATGTGATCTAAATACATTTGATTATAAATGTCTAATTGAGTATGGAGAAATATGTCAACAAAAATCTATATGAAAGAAAAGCTTAGGAAGGAGCATAAGGAATAACAAGTGCTACAAACGACAAGGGACATATTAACACAGATTGTTCCTGACATAGATGTTGATCACTAGTAACCATGTTGGGTTTGTGTGTGTGTTCATTTGATCTATTGTATTAGAAATAAAATAATTGAATAGTTTAGGAAAACCAACTTGATATGTTTATCTCATTTTGGTTGTGTTGATTCTCATTCCTAGCCTTACTAGATGTAACAGTCAACATATTCTATTCATGTTTTTTTAAAAATAAAAGTAAAATATAATTATTATATAGTCCTAAATTGTAAGCACCTAACTTGTGAACAATTTGAGGATTATGTTGTGTCCACTTTAGTGTTTTCCTATGGTAGGACCTCATGTGACACTTAATGGACACCTAAATTCAAATATGGGTCCTCCATTCCTTTTAATATTGTTCAAAATTGAGGTTGGTTCTACCTTCTATGGGTTCTCATTTATTTTCATCCAATCCCATAATTCATTCCATCACCTAGGCCCTATATCTCTATTTGTGGCCTTCGTGACCCTCTCTAGATCTTGGCTTAAGCTATACTAAAAAATCCCACATCTACCTTATTCTATTGGTACCCCATTCAAATCTTGGCTCATTTTCCTAGGTACAGGATGCCATTGGTGGCCTGTCTCCAAGGAATTTGGCCCAAATTCAGCACGAGATTTTATGTCAGGGGTTTTTTTTTGGGGGGGGAGGGGGGAATCTGGATCCGTGGTCGGCCTGCTTAATTCTAACTCCTCGAAATGATGCAAGGAGTATATAAACCCCCTATTTCTCCTCATTTTAGGATCCAATTTTTTGCAATTGAAGTTCTACTATTATCATTCTATCATTGCGATCTGACTATCAAGTACAAGAAGATAAGTTCAAGATCCATCAATTTATCAAGTTCAAACATTCAAGTTTCTTCTAGCATCCTTCCTCCAAGAAAATCAAGGTGTTTCCTCCTATAGATCTAGCTTATTTCCCCATTGAAGGCCAAGAGAATGATTTTTCTATCAAGGGAGGAGATCCCCATTCATCCATCTTCCATTCAAGTTTTCTCTGTCTTCTCCCAATCAAGAATTAGGGCGAATTAGAACATCGAACACATGAGGTTTTATCTTTCATGATTTCCTTTTGGGTTTCTCGTGTTTAGTCAAAGCTATTGCGTCAACATATTTGATCACATTCAAAGAAGCATTTGCATTGTCAAGGTATGATATACTTCATTTTCTAGATCTAGCCTCTGCTACATGACAACACGCTTTCCGTTATTTTATTTCATTTCAAGGTTGATTCCAAAATAGGGGTTTGACTGAGGCAAACCCCTTTCTCCAACCTTCTTCCCCATTTTTATGTGTGCAGGAATAGGTTGTTGAGTCATCGGATCAAAATCGGGAAGATCAGACACAATCGAAAATAACCTGAAAGTTTCAGCCAAAGTTGTAGGGTACAGGATGCCATTAGTGACCTTTCCCCAGGTACAAGACGAGTTTTGACCTGTCACTAGCATTTTCTACTCAAATTTTGCATACATGTCACATTTGTGCTCTGGTTTCTATTTCTTAATTTTCAGCTCATTGTCTACCTGTATCAACATGTTTTTCTCAAATTTTCAGTAACTTGCTCAATTTATCACTATCAATTCTTCCACTTTCATCATTCCACTAGTTTTAGAGAAGGACCATTGTCCTCATTTAGTGCTTGAGTCACCTCTTGATCCTATTGGGGGCATTCTCCTTCCGAATGCATATTGTGGTGAAAAGGTGAAGTGATCTACCCATTCAGATTGCTCACCATTTCCCATTATACGATTACTAAAAGTATTCCACTCTTCTCAGTTATATGATAGGATTAATTGCATTTCTTATTAACATGTAAATAATCTATAAATCCATTTTTCACTAAGATAAGTTTATCCTCAAAACCACTTAAGATCCATATCCTTATAAATAATATTTTATTTTCTCGCAATGTTATTGTGCCTTGTTATTGTTCTTTTTTTTGTAAATGAAATTAAAAAAGGGTGCAACACCAGGACTTTCTGAGAGGTCACCCATCCTAGCACTACTCTGAACGAAGCACACTTAACTATATAATTTTGTGCCTTGTTATAGTTACTATAATACATGTTTAGAAAATACCTTTGTTCTTTAAAGATAAGAACTATAATGATACCCTCAACTCACTAATTAAAAAAATAAGAATGAAGTAATATGCCTTCTTTTATAGAGTGTTAAATAAAATCAAATATAAATCTTTAAATCAATTTACTATTTAATTTATCTATAATACAATGAAAATAAAAATATTAATCACCTAATCATGATCTTTTGATCGTGATGATGAATCATTGTAATGTAATCCAAAATCTTGACTATAAAAAAATATACACAATTTAATCTAAAAACACTAAAATACATTATCACATATTCTAGAAACATTAAATATCTCAACAATTTAACCAAATACAATATAATAAAATGACACAATAAAAATACATTAAAAATATTCTAAAGTTTTAAAGAAGTCGGTTGAAAATCATTATTAAAAAATTGCACATTTATTTATTTTATATAAAATAGGCATTTATATAAAAATAGTAATAATATTATTTTTCTTAAGATAATATCGATTAAAATTGAACTAAATCAGTTATAACAATAGCAAACGAACAATAAACTATATGCCAATTGAGGGCCTATCTTCGCTTAAGACAAAATAACTACACTTATGCCCACGTACACCATTCCCAAGCATACATTCAATACGACAAAAACTAAAAGAGAGAGCCAAATAATGTGATGTATGTTAGGTAATGTGGAAACAATGACGAACTCCCTAGGGAAATGTGACATTTTTAATAAGGCCCCACATTTGGGGGGGATGAAAATAAGTTTGTGGTAGCTAAGGCTTTTATGTTGGGTGGCTATCCTTCATATTAGCTGCTTCACCATGTGCTCAAACTCTTTTTCATGTGCTTAGGCCACAACCACATATGGGCTCACATACCTTTTTAAAATATCCTTGTTCTTATTATCCTTTCTGAAAGAAAGGGATTTGGTTACATTGATAATGAGAAAGAGAATGCTCTTTCTCGAATCAATTGTGTTTAAGATTTTTGCGTCAACATTTTGGATCATATTGATAATGAGAAAGAGAATGCTCTTTCTGGAACCAATTGTGTTTAAGATTTTTGCATCAACATTTTGGATCATATTTCGATCAATCACAAGAATGCAGAGAGCCAAAGGAATCATGGAGCGTGATTTGATGTAAAATTGAAACAACATTCTCTTTATAAGATGGATTGTAGATATGTCTTAGCAATGAATGATAATGATATTTAACTTACATTTTAAGTTGATTTGTTTTTTATTGTGTTTTCAAGTATATGATTTTATTATGTGATTTTGATTGATTTGGTGTTTTTATTGGTCCCAAAGTTTTATAGTGATGGTCTCAATTAAGAATTAAAGTCAACAAGCTAATCATATCTTGTATCTTTCTTCTTTTTAAGTTTTGATAATATCTTCTCATATTGATATTATAAAAAATAACAATATGAGCTATTGCTCTCATGTCTCATTTGGCCTATATTGAATGAAAATACAATTTTATGTTTTCATCTATTTTCCATTTAATTCCAATTCTTTGTTTTAAAAAACCAATCATATGACTTGATTTTTCAAAACTACAAACTTTAGTCATTACGATTTTTCACCATATCTTATAAATTTGAAAATGACATTGAAAACTTTTATTGCTATCATCATAGTTTCTTGTGAGGCAATGGGCTAAATTAATATGAAAATTACTTCTACCATTAAAGGAATCTTCTTGTGGGAAAAATATATCTCTAGATTCTTTTATTGGAAAAGGAATTCAAAGATATATTACAAAATAGTTAAAAGAACAATAGATAATAGATAAACGTTGAAAGAACAATAGTAGATAACATAGAATAGCAAGACACAACCCACCAATAGTAGGATTCGAATGAGCCCAATATCAAAGGCTAAAAACAAAATGTTTATGGCACAACTAATTTAAACAACACTTAAACTAAAAAATGAATAATTGGAAAAGAGAGACGAAAAAAAAAGACTAAGTGCAACAAATGAGATATCATCATCTTTAGAAGAAAATTTATTATAGGCATTATCAAAGGACTAAGCATGCATATACTTAGTAGGGCAATGAATTGAGTAGTCACAAACTTTAGAAGAATAATTACGAGAGTTTTCATTATCACAAACCTCAACATCATCAATGCATCGCAAAAAATATATAATAAACACCCAACATTTTAAAATGTTTCTCAAGATGAGACCTATCTTTACCCATAGTACAAAGTTGTTAGAATAACTGAGAGGGGGCGGGTGGGGGGGGGGGGGGGGGGGGGANGGGGGGGGGGGGGGGTGAATCAGTTAGAATCAATTTCCTCACAGATTATCCTATAGTCCCAAATTTCTCCAGATGTATACCAAAACAAATTCAAATGTAAAACTCAGCTCGGTGAAAATGTATTTTGTAATCTTTAAACTTTCATCAATAGTGTTTATCGAGTGTCAATAAATTAATACTGTGATTACCGATCTAGGTCAATAAAATAAAGTGTAGAGTAAAATAACAATCCACAACATTCATACACATTGACACATAAATTTTTAATGTGGAAACCTCGCTAAGGGAAAAACCACCTGGGATCGGTAACCCAAAATATTTTTACTCTTTTGAAGTGAGCTTGGTAAAGAGCCAACCCTGTTAAAGGTTACAATGCACACTGTTAAATGTGACCTGGTTAGAGGATTTAAAACTAACGGTTCTCTCTTGACCATGCATTCAGTATGGGGTCAACAAGAAAACACTCAACATTTTATGAATTTTATAATAAAGACTTCACTATCCTACTCGGTTAACAAATTTGTCTGTAACAATGGTTAAATCGATACAGTAGTGATCTGATTCAAATACAACTTTGATTTTTAGATATTCATATCTATGATAAGTACATAATACCTCTGATCAATTTGTACTTCTTCAGTTCATCTCATACTCCATACTTGTTCTACTCTTTCCTCTTTCACTCGGTTATGTTTGCAGAAAATGCTCGGTTATGTCTTTAACCAGTTTGATCAGTCATGCATAAACTCGCATGTATGTGCATCAGGTGTAGCGTCATGTGATTCAAAATAAATCTCTTGTCTCTTATATAGACACCATAGCTCATTTAATTTCCATCCTTCATATCTTGTCGCTTAATCTCCATTGTAGATTTTCCCGCTTGATCCATCCTCGACAGTTGTGTTAAAAACACGTTTCAATCTTTGTCGTACGATCTTCCTTGAATTTTTGTGGTTGTTTGATTAAATAAAAAACTTTATCTTTACCTTGAAATTATCAATTGCTAGCTCAACATCCTGGTCAACCTCAATTTGAATTAACTACTCGGTCTTAGTATTAACCATGTCGTGTCAAAAATCCCTAGCTCAGTTATCATTGTTGTGTCGTGATTAGGTATCAAACTTTGATTTTTGAATCCAAAAGCTTAACTTATTCCATCACCTTTGATTGAGGTTGTATTTTCATGTGGTGTTGAGCCTGGGAATTGAGGAAATACTCATAAGGAGTAGTCTATAGATTATTTAATAGGAAAGGTTCAAATACTTTGCATGATGAACCATTTCTAGTCCTTTAAGAAGTTGTCATGGTATGGGATGGATAACAAATAAGAAACCTCTAGTGTCAAGAACTGTTGGATTCTCAAAAGATGATACTTTTTTGAAGAGGACAATTTGATTTGGTATTTAAGATACTATCGAAACATCCAATTAAAATTAGTAGGGTACCACAAGTCACAAAAGACTTGAATTCACTTTGTAAAAGGGCATTTTTTAATGACTTTTGATAATATTGTATCGTCTTAAAATGGAAGCACTTCTATGTTAAGAGCGTTTAGCCCTCCTTAGGGGACGTTTTTGACCTCTATCATATCATCATCCTGTTTCTGCATCATCTAATGCTTCTGTGCTGGTTCAGGACCCTGATTGGGCCTCTCTGGGCACCTCCTACCCCACCTGGCATATTTTCCAGGGGTTCTGACCCCCTGGGTCAGGGTTGACCTCGACCCTGACTTGGGTCCCCCTTTCAAATCTGGAATCTTGTCAACTGTTGAGGCTCATCAAAAATTTAGTTTTCTCGCTTCCGGGTCGGCTGTTTCGGGTTTCGAAGCATTGATTCCTAAATTATATTTAATATAGGTCCTTTCCTAGGGGCATGGGTTTAATTAGAATTTAATTATCCTATGTAGGCCTCCTTGGAAGATTGTGCCCTATTTTCATATAAAAGGAAGCATTTTTCTCTCATTTTCTCTAAGTCTTCCAAGTGCAAAAGGCTCTAATCAAGATTTTTCTCAAGCATCCATTGTTCTCAATCTCTCAAGGTGTTCAAGTATTCTTCTCAAACATTCAAGTTCTCCATTGAAGATCAAGGATTCAAGATTTCAAGCCTTTGAAGGGATTAGGTGCAAACATTCAAGATTCATCATTCAAATCCTAGATCTAGCCATCATGGTGGTGTGATCTTCCTTCA
>MU224799.1:366974-380840 GCA_018584345.1 Thuja plicata | reverse complement strand
GAAAATTGATTAAAGTATTTCAAGGCATACATCTTGTAGGACAAAAGATAACTTGAGACATAATTAGTGGTTATAAGTTTTAAGGGTTGATTTAAGGATTAATTTTTGAGGCCACTGATTCACCCCCTCCCTCTCAGTTATTACTAACAATTGGTATCAGAGCTTGTGTGCTTAGAAGGAAGGTTTTAAGACCTAAGCTAAAGATCACAAGATGAACAGACGAGATGTGCCCAAGTTGAACAAAGATAATTTTGCTTCATGGAAAAGCAGAATAAGACTCCACTTATCAGGTATTGATACTTATGTTAGTCAATACTTAGATACTGAATATGTGTTGCCCACATGAGCACCAACAGTTGAAAAAATGAGAGAGAAGAAAGAGTACAATTGCATGATGATAGAGCTTGCTTCCCCACTCTCTGATGCTAAATTTGAAGATGTCAAAACTTGCAAAAATGTAAAGCAAATGTGGGACAAATTGATGCTTGTACATGGTGGTGACAAATTTTTTTTGAGAACCAAGGCAGAAATCCTTAGAGGAAATTTTGATGATCTCAAAATGAAAGAAGGTGAAAACGTCACTCAGTACAACACAAGAATCAAAGAGGTAGTCAATGCTATCTGAGGAGTTGGAGGTGTACTAGAAGAAGATACAGTGGTAAGTAAAATTCCAAGAACCTTACTGCCTACTTATGCTATTAGAGTATCTTTCATTCAACAAATGAGAGCATTAGCAAATAAAAATGTTACTCTAGACAGTTTGATTGGAAGACTGATTTCATTTGAGATGAATAACTTTGATAATAGTGTCTTACCAAACATAGAGTTTGCATTCAAAACTTCTATGAGAATAAGTAAATCAAGTCATAAGCACACTATGAGAAAAGATAGTGATAGTGAAAGTGAAGAAGAAGATCTTGATGAAATTGAAGCACTTATGGCTAGAAGAATGCAAAGAGGCAAAGGTAAATACAAAGGTAAATTACCACTTACTTGTTTAATTGTAAAGAGATTGGACACTTTGTTGCAAGATGTACTAACAGAAGAAAAGATGACAGAAGTAATGACAGATCATTTGAAAAGAAATCTGACTGAGGTGATTATAGAAGCTATCGAAAATAAGAAAGAAGAGATACCTAAGACTACAAGGACAAAGGAAAGAAGGCTAGTTACCTAGAAAAATGCATACCGACACTGAATCTGATGAAGACATCGAGATGGTGTTTGTAGTAGTAAAATATTATTCAGATGATGATGAAGAAAGGTACATGAAACTGTACTCATATCTAAAGTCAATAAAAATGATGTCTGGATCATAGATAGTGGCTGCACTCACCATATGACTGGTGATAAACAAAAGTTTGAGACTTTTGAATACTATAAAGGTGGTTCAGTAAGAATTGGTAATGACACACTGTGTCCAGTTGAAGGTAGAGGAAACATAATGTTGAATAACCGAATAAAATGTGAAAATTCTTATATGGTAAATGGATTGAATTATAATCTATATAGTGTTTCTCAGTTGAATAATTTAGGTCACAAAGTAGCATTTGAAAATAAGAAGGCAAAGATCTTCAATAAATCAGGAAATCTGATTGGTACCGGTGAGAAAACAAAAGGTAACTTATTCTATCTAAATGATACTGACACCACTTGTTTGATTGCAACAAACAAAGACATATGATTGTGGCACAAAAGATTGTGTCATGTGAACTTTGACAACATGATAAAGATTAGCAAAAAGAGAAATGTCAGAGGCTTACCGATGATGACCAAGCCTGACAACATCATGTGTAAGAATTGTCCAAAAGCAAAACCCATACATCTGATGCAATTCTAGAATTAGTCCATACTGATTTATGTGGACCTATGAGGACAAAGAGTTATTATGGAGATAGATATTTTATTCTCTTTGTTGATGATTACTCTAGAATGATGATAGTCATGTTTCTAAAAGATAAATCAGAAGTATTTAATATGTTTAAATGGTATAAGGCAATGGTTGAGAAACAAAATGGTAAAGAATTAAAATGCTTAAGGTCAGATAGAGGAGGGGAATTTATTTCAGATTAATTCAATAACTTTTGTAATGAGCATGGAATCAAAAGACAGGTCTCTACACCAAGAACACCACAATAGAATGGAATTGCTGAAAGAGGGAATAGATCCATGGTTGATTGTGCAAGGACACTGATGATATAGAAAGGCATCACCCAAATATTCTGGAGAGAAGCTGTCAGTATTTTTGTTTATACATTAAATAGAGTACAAGTGAAGAAAGACACCAAAAAGACACCTTTTGAGCTATGGTATGGATACACACCAAATGTAAGTTATTTCAAAATTTTTGGAAATCAGTGCTATATCTTAAAAGATGATATAAATGGAAAATTTGACTCCAAGAGTGATGAAGGAATCTTTCTAGGGTATTCTACCAAGAGCAAGGCTTATAAATGTCTAAAAAAAGCCTCTAACAAAATTTTTGAAAGTGCAAATGTAAAGATAGATGAATTTGCAGAGAAGAATGACAAGGAAAGCACTAAAGAACCAGAGGACTACAATAGGTTTTCTTACAATGAGGAACCTGACACTCTACCTGACCAACAATGTAGAGCTCCTGAGTAACAGATCATTGCACCTGAGCATCAGGCTGCAAATACCGACGAACAAAATATTGCTCAAGATGATGCACAAAGTGATGGAGAACAGAATGAAGAACAAAATTATGATCAAGATGATAGACATAGAGCTAAACCTTTATTTGCAAGATATGTAAGAAGGAACCATCCACAGAACCATATCATAGGAGACAAGAAGGCTGGTATAAGAACCGGAAGTAAGTCTCTAAATACAAGATGTCTTATTTGTGATTATGAGCCCAAATCTATCAATGTTGCACTAGATAGTGATGAATGGATAAGTGTTATGAATGAAGAGATTGAGCATATAGAGAAAAACAAGACATGGACACTTGTACCAAGACCAGATGAAAATAATGTCATCGGTACAAAATGGATATTCAGGGATAAACTCAATGAGAATGGATAAGTCACAAGAAATAAAGCAAGACTAGTATGCAAGGGGTATGCGCAAGAAGGAATTGACTATGGAGAGACCTTTTCACCCATTGCTAAGCTAGAAGGAGTGAGAATATTTCTTGCCTATGCTGCATGTAAAGGATTCAAGGTATATCAAATGGATGTCAAGTTTGTATTCCTAAATGGAATACTTGAGGAAGAGGTATACATTGAACAACCAGAAGGGTTTGTTGATCTAGACAAGAGGGACATGGTATGTAGACTACACAAAGCCCTGTATGGATTGAAACAAGCACCCCAAGTATGGTATGAAAGACTTCATTCCTATCTTATAAGTATTGGATTTGTAAGGACTAGTGAAAACAATAATCTTTATTTGAAGGAAGATATTGATGCTAACATTTTGATTGCTGGGATATTTGTTGATGACATCATATTTGGAGGCAATGATATGCTATGCAAATCATTTGCAAATGAAATGAGCAAAGAGTTTGAGATGTCTATGTTTGGAGAGATCAAGTTCTTTCTAGGTCTATAGATCATGCAACAAGATGAAGGTATTTTAATTACACAATCCAAGTACATCACAGAAGTACTAAAAATATTCAAGATGGAAGAGTCCAAACCAGTTGGAACACTGATGGCAACTAGATGTAAACTAACAAAGGAAGACAAGTCATCAGAGGTAAATTAGACTTTGTATAGATCAATGATTGGAAAACTCATGTATGTTGTACATACTAGACCAGATATTGCACATGTAGTAGCAATAGTTGCTAGATTTTCTGCTAATCCCAGGGAATCACATATGACTGTTGTCAAAAGAATCCTAAGATATTTGAAGAATACCAAGGAATATGGCTTATGGTATAAGAGAGAAGGAAAATTTGAACTTAAGGTCTTTACCAACGTTGATTGGGCTGGAAATATTGATGACCAAAAGAGCACAACTAGAGGAGCATTCTTTATGGGTGTCAAACTTGTCACATGGATAAGCAAGAAGCAAGGATGCATCTCTCAATCTACTGCAGAGGCAGAATATGTTGTTGCTGCTGTAAACTGCTCAAATATTGCATGGATCAAACAGTCACTGGAAGGTATGCATATGAAAATTTTAGAACCAGTAATTATCTATTGTGATAATACAAGTGCAATAAACATTTCCAAGAATCCAGTCATGCATGCTAAAACAAAGCATATTTCCATCAAGTATCATTATTTGAGAGAACAAGTTTAGGAAAAGGAAGTGATACTTGAGTATGTGCAATCAAAGGAACAATTGGCCAATATCTTCACCAAGCCACTGCCCAAGGATGCATTTGAGTACTTGACAAAGAGACTAGGGGTCAGACCCTTGTCTACTAGCCAGTAAGATGACTAGAAGGTTGCATCAACCTATATTTTATCAGAATATCATTCATGTTGATGCAAGAAGAGAGATGAACTTCAATGATACATCTATACACATCAAGGTATCTACTCCAAGCACCAGAGTTATTACCAATGGATTGGGAAATTCAAGGAATATATTATGGATAGAAAGGATCCATTTGACATTGCTGTCAAAATACTTGTTTTGCAAAATCTGTGTTTGCAAAGATGTTTGTTTGGCATTGTTGTCAAAGGGAGAGATTATATCCATTATCATCTTAGGAAGAGATCATATCCATCGAAGTATCCAAAGGGAGAAAATGTAACAAGAAAAGGAGAGTACCCACAAAGGAAGAGAATTACTGACAAAAGATATCACAAGAAAGGAGAACAGTCAAAGGGAGAGAGTTTGACACAGAAGGAGAACACATCACACCAGAGAAGGAAAGATTCTACATCTATCCAGTAAAGGGATTAAAGACAGTAAGAAAGCTGCAAGAATCAAATCTAAGCTATTTGAGCTCACCGATAGCCAAACATTTGTAATAGTTACATTAGGAAACCTTGATGAAACTGTATATTTCATATTGTATTAGTAATAGTATAGTATGATAATGTAGTATGTTTCCATCAATGCAAAAGGGAGAGATTGATGACATGTAACTGATTGAATGTTTGAAGATATTAAGTTGATGATCATGCAAGGCATTAAATCAACTAATGTATTGTATTGTCATTGATGTCAACTTGATATAATCTATATGGTCATTGTAATACTACCAAAGACTTCAAAGAATCGATGAATCAAGACTATGCTATTAGTAATGCATACAAGTCAAGTATTCAGTAAGTGACTGCATACATCGATGGAGTGCACACTGACGGTTAGAGTAAAAGAGTAGAGTCACAGTGTTACCCAACGAGCTAATGCACAACATTACCAATGAGCAGAGTTACAATGTTGCCCGACGAGCATAGCACAGAGTAACCTGATGGAAAGAATTTCAGTGTTGCCGAACGAAGAAGACAAGGACAGAGATCCTGCTAACAACTAAAGTCACACTAACGAAACAGTTAGTTATCACTGGTGACTATCTGAAGTGTTGACCGACAGAACAAAGAGTTCAGAAAATGACAAAATGCTTAGCTGTCAAGAAGCTAAAGATAGAATTAACAGATACTTATCATTGTTTTAATCATCCAGATAAAGCTAGAGATAAGTAAGTGATTTAAAGCTAATTTGTCCAGTTGGCAAGAAGATCTCTTTGAGATAAATCAGGAGTTTTCTTTAAATCTATTGGTGAGAATTGTGGAACACGCCAAGAATCAAGAAAGCCAAGAAAAGAGGAAATCATGTCTATATAGAGACAAACTCACTTCATTACGAATGGGGGAATTAGGTGAAAATAACAAGAGAAGATGAAAGATGCTAAAGAAAATATGAAGGAGAAGAAAGTCTTCATTCAGTCTTGATCAACAAGTTGAGGAAAGAGCTAGATTCTATAGACACTGATGAATAGTGAGACAAGCATCAAAGAGCAAAACATTGTTGAGCAAAGGTATAAGTGATTATATTGATCAAAGAGGTAATGTACTTACAATAGATCTAAAAATCTGTGATTGAGTTGTATGTATGAATAGATTATTAGTGTTTTAGTTTAACCATTGAAACATAAAGCCTCTTAACTGAGCAGGACTTAAAATTCTTTTACAATTGAGATACATCCCAAGGAGTATCAAAAAGTTTGATCACAAAAGTAGCATTGGATATACCTGATACCTATTGGCAGGCCAAGAGAGTTTGATTGAGGATGGTAGCATTAGATGCCAGATACTAGTTGACAAACTATTTCTAAATCCTCTAACAAGGTCACACCTAACAGTGTGTTTGTAACCTTTAACAGGGTTGGCTCCTAATAGAGCTCACTTCTGAAGAGTGAAAATTTGGGGTACCGGTCCCAGTGGTTTTTCCCTTAAAAGGGTTTCCACATTAAAATCCTTGTGTTATGTGTTTATTGTTTATTACTTTACTGTTTTACATTTCACAGAAGAGAGATTAACAAAGCAATCTGACAAGTAGAAAATTGATTAAAGTATTTCAAGGCATACATCTTATAGGACAGAAGATAACTTGAGACATAATTAGTGGTTATAGGTTTTAAGGGTTGATTTAAGGATTAGTTTTTGAGGCCATTGATTCACCCCCCCTCAGTTATTACTAACAGGTATATCTATGGAAAATTTGTTCTTGCTAATTACGGTGCAGGGTTGTTGATGTGTTAGTAAGGTTGTCATTGATAACAACATACTTCTTTGGTGATTGGTATTGTACCGAGTACTCTTATTATATTGACGAACATTTGAGGTTTTGTTGGTCTGGAAGCTGGTCGTCTAGATGGATGGTGCTTCAAAAAATGTGTTCCGGTGGTGTATTCTGTGATGTTCATGTTTTGTAGTGGTTCAAAATTATCTCTTGTTCTAGATATGGTTTGTGGTAGTATGGTTTTGTTGTTGTTTTTTTTTTTTTTTTGGTCGTATTGATGTGGTCTGGAGACATAATTTATAATGTGTTATTTCTTATTGGGCTCTGATTATTATGGATTTTGGGTAACATGTTATTTGGTCAAGGTAGTATATGTGGTTTGGTAGGCTTTTTATTCCTCCCCATGACAAGAATGTTTAGTCTATGGCTATTTCAAAATTATGTTGGATGACTTCATAATATCAATTTGATATAAAAAAGAGGTTGTTTGTGATGAATGAGTGATGAGGTTGATTTGAGAAGAAGATCCTCTAGATATAGTGTAAAACTTTGGCAAAAGTGTGAAGTTGGGTTGTGAGCAAAGAGTGTGTGTTGTTAGACACAAGAGGCAGTGAGCCCTTATAGGTAGTGAGCCCACCCACAATGAGAAATCTGTCAGTGAGCCACCCTTTGTAAAAATCACCTTAACTAGTTCTTTTTTTATGAGAATTAACTTCTCCATGTTTTTTCCCATATTAGGTTTTCCACATAAAAATCTGGTGTTCGTGGTGTATGATTTTTGTGTGATGTCTTTCATGTTTACATCTAATTTGGTTATGTGAATAAAGTATTAATCAAATTATTCCAGCTATGTAAAAATTGATATAAATTTAATTGAATACTGATTCAACCCCCCTTAGTTATTTGGGATATTCTACAATTGGTATCGAAGCTTTGGTTCCCAGATAGTGAATCTAACCGCTCAGGGAGATTCGATGATACATAAATTGACTATTCTTACTTTTGATGGATCTAACTTTAGCTTCTGGAAAGTGAAGATGAGGGGATATCTTATTTACTTAAGTTACAAGACTTGGAAGGCTGTGGAAAAAAATATATGGTGTTGACAAATAGACGTACAACTTCAGATGAGATTGATTCCTCTAAAGAAAACAAAAGAGTGAGGTATGTTGTTTTTAGTACATTGTCTAAAACTGGACTAGCAAAGGTTGTTGCATTAGAGTCTTCTTATGAAGTTTGGGAAAAACTAAAAAATATTTATAAATGAAATGATAGAGTTAAATTAGCTAAGATGTAGACTGCTAAAGGTAGATATGAAAACATAACAAAGGAAGATAGACAAGATATGACAAGCTATTTTCAGAAAATTGATGATGTTGTGGATGAGATCAAAATTCTTGGCAACACTCTGGATGATAAGGATGTAATAGAAAATATCTTGAGGAATTTACTGGATAACTATAGTGACAAGGTCTCAGTAAGTGAAGAAACATATGTTTTGAAAAAATTCTCCAGAGAGCAATTGTTTGGCACTCTAAGCGCATTGAAAATGAGGAAGTTTGGAAAAGGCAAACCAAATCTGAGACTGCTTTCAAAGTGACAACGAATGATGAAGATAGAAGATGAGAGCACAAATGAAGTAGAAGAAAACTTTGTAAGGAGGCTGAAGAAAAGAACTAATAAGTATTTAAAGCTACACTAGTAAATTTTTGCCCAATTTTTGACGCATGTTAGTCAATTTTCTAATGTAGGTTGTTCGACCAAATGACCACTATTGTTGTCAACCAAACGAACACAGGAATGGATTAAAAAAAATCAAATTTTTCCTTCTATCCACAGACCAAGAAAAACCATTTTAATGCTTGGACGAAAATATTGGTCTAAAATTAGGGTCAAATGTACTAGTGGTATCTTACCTCTTAAATGTTTCAAGTGTGGTAAAGTTGGTCATATTGCTACTAGATGTATGGAAAAAGGAACAAGAACAAAACTAAAATCCAATAAGAAGACATATTATGTGAATGAAAATGATAGTATCTCATGTGACGAGTCAAAAGAAGGTGACTATTTATTCTATGTTGAATAAGTTGAACCTCAACCTAAAATTAGTAATGTGACATCTCGGGAAAGCAATACTAAAATTGTTGATACATCGTATGATGAAAAAAATACAAATGAATGGTTGATTGCCAGTGGTTTCTCTAATCATATGATGACAAAAGTAAGTTTGTGAAACTTGGAAAATATGGTGGTGGATCTGTTAGATTCAGAGATGATAAGACTGCACAAATTGTTGGAATAAGTTCTATTAATTTTGATGGGATACATAATACTAACAATGTGTACTATGTAAAGGGATTGCATCATAACCTTTTAAGTGTTGGACATATGTGCAAAAATAGATACATTGTTGTCTTTTTGGATGATGGTTGCGTGATCCAAAAGGAATCCAAAAATGTTGTTGCAGGAAAAAGTAATGGATTTAACATCTTTTGTGAGATGCATGGGATTAGAAGACTGTTATCAGCTCCTAGGACACTGCAACAGAATAATGTTATGGAGAAATTTGACTAAACTATACAAACATAATATGAATATGATGTGTACTAATAAATTCAAACCATTGAAGATATGAATAAGGGAGTCATTCTTTCTAAAATTGAACCTAACATATTTGAAGAAGCTTGTTGTGCTCAGAGCTGGTTGAAGGCAATGCAAAAGGAGCTAGAACAGATTGAGAAGAATCTTATTTGGGAACTTGTTCCCAGACCGGAAGACAAATAATTTATAGAAACCAAGTGTGTGTTCTAGAATAAAATGGATAAGGATGAACATGTTGTGAGAAAAAAGTAAGATTGATTTGCAAAGGCTATACTCATATTGAGGGCATTAATTTTGATGAAATTTTGGTTTCCCAGAAGGAAGCAGTTAGGACATTTATGCCATTTGCAACATTCAAGGATTTCAAAGTCTATCAGATGAATGTGAAAATAAAGTTATTGAATGAAGAACTAAAAGAAGTGGTTTACATTGAACAATCAAAAGGATTTAATTTATCAAATGATCCAGACATTGTCTACAGACTGACGAAGACTTGGTATGGGTTGAAATAATTTCCTAGAGCTTGGTATGGCAGATTGGATAAGTATTTGATAGATAAAAACTTTTATAAGGTATCTACTGACAAGAAACTTTATTTCAAATTTGAATCAGAAAAACTCTTAGTGTTTATGGTTTTTAAGGATAACATAATATTTGGAGGAGATGATGGCATGTGCAAGGAATTTGTTGATCAAATGTAGGATAAATTTAAGATGTCCTTGATTGATGAGTTAAATTTATTTCTTGGTTTGCAAGTGAATCAGAACAGTGGAGGCATTTTTATATCTCTGTCAAAATCTATTAGAAAACTGTTGAAGAAGTTTGGATTTAAAAAATGCAAACCGGTGTGTACTCCTATGACTACCAGATGTAGGTTAACCAAATGGAGGAAAATTATGCAAAGTAAATGTAAGAAAATATAGAGAAATGATCAGAGAAATACTAAATTTGATTGCTACCAGAATAGATATTATGCATGTTGTCTTTCTGACAGCTAGATTTTAGAAAAAACCAAAAGTGTCACATGTTATTGCAGTAAAGAGAATCTTTAGATATTTGAAGGAAAAATAGGAATTCAGATTGTGGTATCCTAGAGCATCAGACTTTACTCCAAAATTTTACACTGATGTAGATTGGGTCAATAGTTTTGACCATGAGAAGAGTACTAGTGGTGGATATTTTTTTCTTGGCTCTCGATTGGTATCTTGGTTCAGCAAGAAGTAGGATTGTGTATGTTTATCATATGTAGAGGTTGAATATATTGTTGTTGCATTATCCTACAAAAAGTTCATTTGGATGAAACAGATCTTGAAGGATATTGGTGTAGTGTTAGATGAACCAATCTCAATCATTTGCGATAACACCTGCATAATAAGTTTGGTATAACACTCCACATTGAGACATGTTCCAATCTGGTATCTCTTCTTGAAGGAAAAGGTGTTAGACTATAAAGTAGAACTTGTTTATGCACACATGAAAAAACATATTGCAGATATCTTTACAAAAGCTTTTTGCAAAGATACTTTTGAGTATCTCCAGGAGAGGTTGGGGTATTACCCCTTCCTAGTTCAAACAAAGTATCTTTGACACTACATTAATCTAGAGAGTTTACGACACAGTCTTAGTCTGGACTAATGCATGGGGCTTCCCCTCAGGAGGAGAAATGTGTGTTTCCCATCTTTGTCCTTAATGTCAAAGGGAGGGAGAAAAGATTGATAGTTTTATGTGATGAGATAGTGTTTTGAGATTATGTTAGTTGTTAATGGATGTTGTCATCAATGACAAAGGGGGAGATTGTTGACAGGGGAGTATGTTGATATTACAGTGCTGATGTTGCAGAGCTTGTTACATTGTAGTGTTGATAATGTTGTTTTTGTAGTTGGCATATATATATATGGAAAAATTATTGTTGTTGTTGTTGATTATGGTGTAGGGCTATTGATGTGTCAGTATGGTTGTCATTGATGGAAACATATTGCTTTGATGATTGAGATTATGCTCAGTATTCTTGTTTTGCTGATGATTTTTTGAGGTTCTGTTAGTTTGGAGGCTAGTGCTCCAGATGGATGGTACATCAGAAAATGTGTTCCAGTGGTGTATTTTGTAATGTTCATGTTTTGCAGTGGACCAAAATTATTTATTGTTCTGGACATAGTTTGTGGCAGTATGGTTTCGTTGTTTTTCTATTTTGGGTTGTGTTGATGTGGTGCATAGGCATGATTTCTAATGTGTTATTTTTAGTGGGCTCCAATTATTATGGCTTTTGGGTGACGTGTTATTTAGTAGGGGTAGTGTGTGTCGTGTGGTCCACTTTTCATTCCTCCCCACCGCGGGAATGTTTAGTTTGGACCTATTTTAAAATTATATTGGCCAACTTGGTAATATCAGTTTGATATAAGGAAGAGGTTGTTTGTGATGGAGGAGCGAAGAGTTTGATTTGAGAAGAAGATCTGTCAGATACAGTGAAAAGGTTTGCGAAAGTGTGAAGTTGGGTTAAGAGCAGACCATGCATGTTGTTGTTAGACACCAAAGTCAATGAGCCAAGGGTTTCTTCCAAAATTTGTACTATAGTTATGGATTTCCTTTTTGTCTCTTCTTTCTCAAGGCAGTGATCCCTTCTGGGTAGTGAGACCACTCGTAGTGAGCATTCTGGCAGGGAACCACCCTTTGTAAAAATCACCTTAACCAGTGTTTTTTTATGAGAGTTAACTTCTCAATGGTTTTTCCCATATTGATTTTTCCACGTAAAAATATGTTTTTATGGTGTATGATTCTTGTGCATTCTCTTTCATGTTTAGATATAATTTAGTTAAGTGAACAAGGTATTAATCTACTGCTTCTAAATCTAGGAAAATTGATATAAATTTAATTGACTAAGTTCTCTATATTGTACCTCTATTTCATCAAGGATAGGGCCATATTTAGTAATGTGTGTTTAGTGAAGTGTTATTTGTATACCTAAAGTAATGCTCAATTGGTGTGGTAATGTCTTATATGATCATGTCATTCGTATAGTTGCACTGGTGTTCAATTGGTGTGGTAAATTGTAACAAGCTAACCCTAACTACCAATTAACAATATCAAATAACAAACAATTCAATTATTGTTTAAGCCAAAAGAAAGAATTCAATAATCGAATTAAATAACAATGCATGAGTCATAGAACCTAATGTAAGAATTTTCTTTTGATTTCTCTTTTTGCAAATGCTTTTGATAAACATTCAAGAGAGGGGGAGTATCATCAGAGGTTTTACCTCCTAACCATTGACCTTTTGGTCTTAACCTTAGGGTCCCTCGCACAAATTCATTTAAGAAGTAGCCTGAACCTACACAAGAGGTGCAGAAACGAGATCCAATCTTTCTTGGCATCCAAGACTTGGTGTAGATCCAATCTTTCTTGCAATCCATAGATTTTTCAATGAATGCAATAGTAAGATAACAGTATATGGGTTTCCCATGGATATCTCAAAGAGACACAATTTCAAGATTCTTTTCATTACTAATGCATGGAAAGGCTTCCATTCAAAAGATCGAATGAGTAATTCAACTATACTGGTGTATGAACATTTAATTTAATCCAATAGTATGTACACTAAAAATGGATTCACTATACTGAGATTATATTCTTTCAACTTGATGATAATGACAATCCTAATGCATGGCATTTAAGATCATTCCACAAGATTGGTAATGATGGAAATGTGGTACATTATATACGTGCTTTAATATTGGATGCGATTGCAAATTTATATATTTCTTATTGAATGCAAAGTTATATATTCTTATCAAATACACAGTAATATATGTTAATTGTCGAATGCATAGTTATATATTTCTTAGAATAATTGATCTAGATAAATTGGATGTATTGTGTTTGGGTAAATCTATATGATCAAAAGATGAATTGAATCTTATGTAAGAAATTCACTACATAAATGACATTGGTATTTATCATGAAAATAAAGAAAATGAAGAAGAACATGCTTGGTTCACTTTGTGATTGAGGAAGTTGATTCCCACCTAATTACTAACAACTCAAGAATATTACTTGTTAAGTCTGATTACAACTTAGTAACAATATTGTGGAAATAAATCACCGATTAATGGTTCTTTGATGATAGAGAAAGCTTTCATTCTTGAATTCCAAAATTTCCAAGAAGGAATGATAAACCAGCATGGAATCCAATCATATATGAAAACTCCCTTGCTATTAAGAGCGGTGGTCTGGAATGTAACTCCTGGAGTCACCTCGGTGACAAGAAGGAATTACCTTCACCACCCCAAAGTGGAAATTAATACTTTCCAACCATTATTAGCACAAGATTATATGGTGATAAATATTTCTCTAATATTATATATATTTATTCATATATACTTATATATAGGGGTCTAACGTGTGTGCTCATGTTACTTAGTGCCAACATTTATGTCCATGTATTCAAATGCCTAAACTCATTGTATACACATACCTATAGCCTATTACTATTTTACAACCATATGTATGTATTCCTTATCATTTGTCAATTGCACATATGATGTTAGGCATATAATGCACATGATATATATACATATATATATATACATATACACACA
>MU224799.1:328734-354126 GCA_018584345.1 Thuja plicata | reverse complement strand
GAGAGAGAGAGAGAGAGAGAGAGAGAGAGAGAGAGAGAGAGAGAGGAAACGGTCTAGCAAATTGTGGTATGATAGTTCCACCCATTGGAAAGAGAATGTAAAGAGGGATTTTATGGTCTAGTACATGCTAATCAACTCATAAAAATATATGCAAATGACAGGTTGAATGGTCTAGAAAATTGTGTTATGCTAGTCAACCCATAAAAAGGATAGGTCAAATGGTATAGCAAATTGTGTTATGCTAGTCAACCAATCCTGAAAATGTGGGAACCCATACATACAAAAATGGGGTTAAATGAGGACCTACTTTTATAGATGCTTACTTTTTAGGATAGTACAATATCAAAAGTTTTCAAGTGATGTAATATATCCCCCTTGTGAATCATCATCCCTGATGATTGATAATCAAATTAATTTATAATGTTTGCAAAAAATAATAACATAAAAGTATCTTAGAACATATCTAGAATCTCAAAACAAATGAGAATTTGTTTTGGAGGATTTCATCATAATCCTCCCAATTTGAACCATTTTATCCATATTGGTCCCATTGTACCTTTCATTGAGTAACCTTGTGGTTACATAAGTCAACCTTACATACCTTAGGCACCTTGAGTGGTTTGATCATGACCACCCATGGATCCTGCACCTGCAAATAGTTCCGACCAATTATTTGCTCAAATTTTTCTATATATATATTTAAATATGAAACATAAAAATATGATGTTTCTAAGTAGAGCTGCATGTTTTTCAATGATACCAAAATGTGTTGTCTTACAGTGTTGTTAGTGAGATGCTTAGAATGTCTTAACTGGTTCAAGATGATAAGTATTGGGTTGTCTTTGGTTGTTTCAATGATGTTCATGAAAACTTGGTGACAAGATGTAATGTTGGGGTCTTGATGTTCATGACAACTTGGTGACATGAACCTTTAAGATGAAAGTGCATGCAAATTCATCTTGGTGATAGGGAAAGAGGATTGAGAAATTCTATAGGCTATAATTTTGATAACTTCTCGTACCTCAAATGGTCTCACATATCTAGGTGCCAGTTTGGAAAACTTCCCAAACTTAATGGAAATATTTTGGGGTTTAACTCTTAGGAGAACCTTCTCCCCCAATTTTAAATTGCATGGGTGTGTGTTTAGCATCTACATCAATTTTTTCTCTATCATTAGCCTTAGCTAATCGTTCTCTGATCAACTATACCTATTCTTCCATTTCCATTGTCGATTACTCTATCCTCTAGCTTATCCTAGCTGATGGGTGTTTTGCACCTTCTTCCATATAATTCTTTAGAAGGTGTCATTTTGATGGCTGATTAGTAAGATTTATTATTAAATTTTTTTTATTAATGGTAAGTAGTCTTCCCATTTATATTGTTGATTCATGAAGTATAACCTTCAAAGATCTTCTAAAATGTAGTTTTCCCTTTTTGTTTGACCAGATGTCTCCAGATGATACGTTGAACTTATGTCCAGTTGAGTTCCCAAAGCTGCAAACAATGTTTTCCAAAACCAGGATGTGACTTTGACATCTCTATCTAAAATGATTTTCTCAATAATTTCATTCAATCGGAAGATCTCTAAAATAAAATTACTTTCTATAATGGGTGCTCTGTCAGTTAAGTTTCTTGGTATAAAAATAATTCATCTTAGTTAATCCATTGTGTCTATTTGTTGACATGGGTAGACCTTGGATAAAATCCATGTTGATGACTTGCCAATTCCATTCAGGAATGACATGTGGTTGAAACAATCTGGATATGTTTTGATGTTTGGCTTTAACCCTTTGACATTTTAAACAAGTTTCCCCAAACTTGGTGATATCTCCCTTCATTCCCTTCCAAATATACAAGGTTTTAATATCATCTAATAATTTAGTAACAATTGGGTGTCCTGGTACAGAATGGAATTCCTCAAGGACTAACCTCCTTAATTTTGATGAATTAGGAATATACATTCACCCTTTGTATATAAGAATTTTGTCCCATTCAATTTGGGATCCTTCATATCTTGGGTCATGGGAGTCATCCTAAAAGGCTTTCCAAATTTGATTGTAGTATTCATCCTCTTCCAATTCTCAAATGAATCTCGTCATGAAATTTGTACTAGCAATTATCATGGAGGATAAGTGCCTCTTTCGACTCAAAGGATCTATCATCCTATTTTCCTTTCCCTTAATGTAACTTATTTTGGAGTAATAGTCATAAATTAGTTCCAACCATCTCCCTTTTTTGGAATTCAAGTTGGGTTTAGTGAATATGTATTTCAGGCCTTAATGATCCTATTTGAGCTCAAATGGTTTGCCTACGAGATAGTGTCTTCATACTTGAAGGACATGAACAATAGATGAAATTTCTAAATAATGGAGAGCATAATTTTTCTCATTTTTTTTTTGTCTTTTGGACTCATAAGAAATTAGTTGTCCATCTTGCATCAAGACTCTTAGTCCTTACCCGGATGGGTCTATGACCACTACAAAATGTCTCATTGGATCTAGTACCTTGATTATAGGTCTAAAATTTAACGTTTCCTTTAGGTAATCAAAATCCTTTTGACTTTTTTTCATCCATTCAAATCATTTTTCCTTTCCTCTGGAGTGAAGTGATTGGATAAGTTATCTAAGAAAAGTTCATTATGAATTTCCTATAGTATCCAGCTAACCCCATAAAATTTCTTACTTATTGTACATTTTTGGGACTAGGATATTCTAATATTGCTATTTTTTAAAAATTTGACTTTGTTAAACATTCTAAAATCAATGCACATGCACAAAGTTCCATCCTTCTTTCTTACAAATATCATCGGTGCTCCCTAGGGAGATACACCAAGCCTAATCAATCCTTTTCCAAGTAATTCCTAAATTTTTACTTTCAATTCCATTAGCTTAATGGTGGAAATTATATAAAGGGCCTTGGATATTGGTTGTGATCTTTGTACTAGATTAATGGAGAAATCAAACACTCTCTTAGGAGGAAGTCTAGGTAACTCATCTGGAAACACATCCTGATATTCTTGAAGGTAAGAATTTTTTTTAGAGTTCATACCTTGACCTTTTTTTGTCTTCTCATGCCATCCTTTTAGGAGGTAAGGACGTTTTATAACTCATTCTATCATCAAAATATATTAGTTCATTTGGATCCCTCACTTCATCCATTTTAACTGCAAACATTTGACACCCTTTCCTTTTTCTTCTCTTAAGCTGCATGATTGAAAATTTTCTTACCTAAATATCTTACTGAACCCCTTGGATATAGAATTTATTTCCCTTGTCATCTAAACATTCCATATCTTAGAATAAAAATCTACCTTATCCCTATACCTCCACAATAAGTTCATTCCTAAGATCACATCATATAAGCCTAGGGGTGCCACATACAAATTAACCTCTGTAGTGAACCTTGGAAGCTCAACCCTAGCTTTGAATATACATTTCTCTACCATAGCCCTCAACGGATTGGCATATTCTATTGAATAGGAATTTTCCATAAAACCAATTCTTTTAGGAAATTTACTCAACATTTGAGGAGATAAAATGTTCGATGGCTTTGGTATCTATTAACAAAGTTATATGGTTACCATAAAGTGTACCTGTAGTTTTAATTGGAGAGATTGGACAATATTCTTGATGATTGTCTATCGTTCCATAAATCCTTTTTTGAAATGTTGTCTAGTGAGGTGGTAGAGAATTTCTTTGTTGTTGTCCCCCTGACATCTTAGTGGGGCATTGATAAGTGTAGTGATCTCCGCCACAAGTAAAGCATCCATTTGTTGGTCCTTTCTTTTTAGTGCCTTTTCTTGCCTTTTTTTCCTTCCCTTTTGAAATCATTGCATTCTTGTTTGTGTTTACTGGAGTTAAGATTGTTTCCTTTATACCCATTTTTCTTGAAGGTTCGTGTGGTTTGTTTCCAATTAAATTTATTTTTCCATTTTTCCTTTTATGCAATATCCTTCTTAATTTTCCACTCTTGTCAAACTGCCCTCTTATAGGCCTCATCCATTATATGAGGACCTAGCACATCTACCATTCCTCCTACATGGTTGTTAAGTCTCATAATGAACTTTCGTACACAAAATTTCTCATCAAGTTGATATTGAAGGATGTACTTGAGAAGTTGGGTGGACTTCTCCCAATATTCATTGACTAATGTATCACCTTGCCTTAGATTCTGGAAATTTGTCAACTTTTGACCATAGAAAAGTTGTGGTAGCCATATTTGCTTGAAAATATTTACAAACTTCTCCCATGTGACCTCAGTTATTTTCAGCTTTAGTTCCATTCTTTTATTTTCCCACCAGGTAGATGTCTCTCCAAACATCTAATAAGCCCCACAAGCTTCCTTGAAATTATCAAAGTAGTTACAGATTTTGAAATACTTTTGCATCTCCATTAACCACCCCTCTATGACATCTCTCGACATGGAGCTAGCCAATTTGAGAGGTTTTACGTTCCTCATGCCCAAAGAAAGTTCATTAGCATCTAGTTTTGTTTTTCATTTTGATCCTATTTTTTATAGAAGTCTCCTTGTTGTTCACTTTGGAGAGTTTGTTCAGTGCTATGGGTCCCTTTCCTGGGTTGGGACTCATGCTCCACTTTTGTTGATTTAGGTTGTCTGTCAACCTTCCTTTATAGATTTATGATTTGGCTTTGGGTGTCGGTCATCATCCTAACAAGTTGGTCCAACTTAGCTAAGGGATTATTGGTGTTATCAAATCCCTCAATGTTTTTCATAGAAAAATCCATCCTCAAATTAAATTACCTGAATACATAGCCTAAATAGTTTAGAATCTAATTACTCTACAAATCCCTATAACAAAAATAAAGAGAAATATTTCTCAAAAGAAGTTACAAAGTTTTTCTTATTACTCAATCCAAATTTTTTTTATCTCTATTCGATAGAGATACAAAATTGATTTTAAGTGCTCACTTAACAAGTCACTTTCATCAGTGATAATATCTTCATGCCCATAAAAGTCAAAAGGTATAAGTTGATATCCAATAGTGGGAATGCAACAATGTATTGGATTATTGGATGTAACACTCTTTGCAAGCGAGTGTCCAATTTTGACAACTTTATCAATTTCTACAGGGGTTTAGGTTGGTTTCTTGACCAAAGGTGGCCACCTATGACTCTCCTTTCAAAGATGGTGGATATTGTTAGAATAACTGAGAGGGGGGGGGGTGAATAATTTGTTATGTATGTGGAGCCTAATAAGACTCAGTTTCTTTTGGCACGGTTTCTCCCCAGACATATCTATTTGAGCCCCAAGCTCGGGGTCAAGGGGCAGAGCCTAATAATATTGTAAAGGGTTGACCATTGATTTTCTATTAGTCAGAGTAATGTTTTGCCCTAATTAGGTTACGTCAAATATGCTTGTGAAAAGGGCTTAGGGTTTCAAGATTTCATTGTATGAGGGATTTTTCGTAGCTTCCTGTGAAGTATTGAGTTGCAGGTTTCAGATAGTAATCGCTGGATAATAATAAAGATATTGGACTCGCTGTTGGTGGACGTAGCCCAGGGATTGGGTGAACCATGTTAAATCTTTGTGTCATTTGTGTTCTCTTCCGTGTTTATATTTGCATTTTTCTGCTTATTGTTCTAACATAAGTTCGCTCCCAGTTATCCTACCATCCAAAATTCCTCCAGATGGATATAAAAATAATTTCAAACATATAATTCAACTCGGTGATATGTATTCTGTAATCTCAAACTTTAGTCAATAGTGTTTACTGAGTATTAGTAAATTAATATTGTGATTACCAATCTATGTCAATAAATTAAAGTGTAAATAAAAATAACAATCCACAACATTCATGCACATTGACACATATTTTTGATGTGGAAACCTTGCTAAGGGAAAAACCATCTGGGACCGGTAACCCAAAATATTTGACTCTTCTAAAGCGAGCTTGGTGAAGAGCCAACGCTATTAAAGGTTACAATGCACATTGTTAAATGTGACCTGGTTAGAGGATTTTAAACTAACAGTTCTCTCTTGAGCATGCATTCACTATGGGGTCAACAAGAAAACACTAAATATTCAATAGAATGTCATAATAAAGACTTTCACGTCCTACTCAGTTAAGAGATTTATCTGTAACAATGGTTAAACTGATACAGTAATGATCTGATTCAAATACAACTATGTTTTGTAGATTTTTCATATTTATGCTAAGTACATAATACCTCTGATCAATTTGTTCACTTCAGTTCATCTCATACTTCATACTTGTTCTTCTCGGTAATGCTCTTTCCTCTATTTGCTCGGTGATATCTACAGAAAATGCTCGGTTGTGCCTTTAACCAGTTTGATCATTCATGCATAAACTTCACATGTGCACATCAAGAGTGATTCAAAATGAATCTCTTGTCTCTAATATAGACATCATATCTCATTTAATTTCCATCCTTCATATTTTTTCACTTAATCTCCATTGTTTATTTTGCCACTTAAACCATCCTCGAGAGTTGTGTTAAAAACATGTTTCAATCTTTGTCGTCCGATCTTCCTTGAATTTTCATAACCGTTTGATCAAAATAACAAACATTATCTTTTACCTCAAAATCATCAATTGTTAGCTCAACATCTCAGTCGGCCTCGATTTGATTAAATTTCTCATTCAATACCTTGTTGTGTCGATGATCCCTAGCTTGGTTATCAATGTGCTCGGTATACATTGTCCCTTGGTGTATACAAAACTCTTTATTTACCGACCACATAAACTTTGTTTGTTCCTAATCTTCAATCCATAACGAAAAATTTCCACCATAATGATACTCAAATAAGTTGACATCAATTACAACATATTAACTGATAATGTTTATCATCACATCTGCAACTCGGTTGACTATCAAAAAATGACTTCAAACATACAATCAGTTGTAGTTCATAAATCTATCCCTTTAGCATTGATGGAAACACAATATGAAAAATGCAATATAAGAATGCCATACAAAAAATACCAAAATTTTGTCCTACAACTGCAACAATTATGTAGCTCTCCCTAGCTTGAATATATAAACTATTTCAGTATTAAAAACTCACCATGCGTACTCTCCCTGCAAATTTGACTTTTTTGTTCTCCAATCACTATGTAGATTGAATATGACTCTCCCTTTCTCTTCTCTCCCTTTGATGGAAAAATATTTCATTGAATCTCTCTCCCTTTGACAACAATGCGAAAAAGAAATATGCATCTCTTCAGTAGCCAAATAAAATATCTCTGGTGTTTGGTGCAATAGGTACCTTGCAGTGTACTAATATGTCTATGTCATTCCAGTTCATCTTTGCATCAACATTATTGATATTATGATTTCATGTAGGTTGATGCAACCTCCTAGTCAGCTTAGTGACCAATAGACAAGAGACAAACCCCAAGTCTACCTCTAAGGTACTCAAATGTATCCTTCAGTAAGGGTTTGGTGAATATGTCTGCAAGTTGTTCTTTTAATTGTACATGTTCTAGTATCACTTGTTTATCTTGTACTTGTTCCCTCAAGTAGTGATATTTGATAAATATGTGCTTTGTATTTGCATACATCACAAGATTATTTGAAATATTTATAGCACTTGTATTATCATAGTAAATTATCACTGGGTCAGTGATCTCTTCATTCATGCCTTTCAATAGTTGTTTTTTCCACACTATGTTTGAATAGTTTGCAGCATCAACAACATATTCTACTTCTACAGTTGACTAAGATATGCATCCTTGCTTCTTGCTTATCCAAGTAACTAATTTTTCTCCAATAAATAATGCTCCACCAGTAGCACTCTTTCTATCATCAATGTTCCTAGCCCAATCAACATCAGTATAAACTTTTAGTTTGATCTTTCCTTCTCTTTTGTACCATAGTCCATAATCTTCAGTATTCTTCAGATATCTAAAAATACTTTTTACAACAGTCATATGTTATTCTCTGGGATTAAAAAAAAATCTTGCAACTATTCCAATAGTGTGTGCTATCTTAGGTATTGTGTATACAACATACATCAGCTTTCTAATCATACATCTGTACAAATTTTGATTTAACTCAGGTGTCTTGTCTTCTTTTGTCAATTTCCATCCTGTCACCATAGGTGTTCCAAATGGTTTTAATTCTTCCATCCTGAATTTCTTTAGTACTTCCTTGATAGGAATGTAATCTTTCATACCATGTTCTCGGTGCTTGTTTTAATCCATATAAAGATTTTTTTAATCTACATACCATGTTTTTTTGATCAGGATTAACAAATCCTTCAGGTTGTTCAATGTATACCTCTTCTTCCAGTATTCCATTGAAAAATGCAAACATAACATTCATCATATATACTTTGAATCCTATATATACAGTGTATGCAAGTAATATTCTTACTCCTTCAAGTCTAGCAACGGGTGCAAAAGTTTCTCCATAGTCAATCCCTTCTTCTTGTGCATACCCTTTGAAAACTAATCTTGTTTTATCTCTGGTTACATCCACATTCTCATTCAATTTATTTTTGAATATCCATTTGGTGCCAATGACATTTTTATCACTCGGTCTTGGTACTAATGTTCATGTCTTGTTTTTCTGTATCTGCTCAATTTCCTCATTCATAGCAGTAATCCATTCTTTATTTTCTAATGCATCTCTAACATTCTTAGGCTCAAACTCACAAATTAAACAAGTGTTGTCTCTCAACTTACTTCTTGTCATCATACCATCTCTTTTATCTCCAATAATCTGAATTTGTGGATGATGTCTTCTCAGATATTTAGCAAGTACAGGTTCAATTCTTTATCTTCATTGTCTTCTCATGTAGGTTCATTGTGTTCTTGTTTACATTAGGTGTATAACCATACCATAGCTCATAGGGTTTTTTTTTGGATCTTTCTTCAGTTGTACTCGGTTCAGTGTGTAAACAAGTTGTACTCAGTTTAGTGTGTAAACAATTGTGCTAACTACTTCTCTCCAGTATGTTTGTGCAACACTCTTTTCAATCATCAGTGTTCTGGAACAATCTACAATTGATCTTTCCTTCTTTCAGAAATTACATTCTGTTATGGTGTCCTCGGTGTGGAAACCTGTCTTTTGATTCTATACTCAATACAAAAGTTAGTGAACTCATCAGAAACATATTCACCTCCTCTATCAGATCTCAAACACTTCAGATCTCTACAAGTTTCTTTTTCCGCTTTAGATTTATACCACTTAAACATCTTAAATGCTTCAAATTTTTCTTTTAAAAACATGACAGTCATCATCCTAGAGTAGTCATCAATAATTAAAATAAAATATGTCCCCAAAATAGCTCTTTGTTCTCATTGGTCCACATAGGTCTGTATGAACTAACTCCAAAATGTCATTAGATGATAAATTCTTGCTTTTGAAACTAGATTTTGACATGTTACCCATTTGACAATTTTTGTACATTACATGGTTTGGTTTAGTTAGGCTCGGTAAGCCTCTAACTTTTCTTTTCTTACTAATCTTAACCATGTTTTCAAAATTTACATGACAAGGTCTTTTATGCCATAGCCATATATCTTCATTCTTTGCTAATAAACAAGTAGTTTCAGGTGTGTCAAGATAAAATAGGTTACCTTTAGATTGTTCACCAGTATCGATCAATTTTCCTTTTCCATCATAGATTCTTGCTTTTTTGTTCTCAAATGCAACTCGGTGACCTGTGTTTTTCAACTACGAAACACTCAATAGATTGTAGTTAAGTATTTTTACCCAATAAGAATTTTCACATTTGATTTGATTGCTCAGCATAATGGTACCTTTTCCTTTTACTTGACGTGGTGTATCATTTCCCATTCTTACTGATCCTCCATCATAATTTTCAATAAATTCAAATTTTCCTTTATCTCCAGTCATATGATGTGTACAGCCACTATCAATAACCCAAATGTGATGCTTACTAACTTTAGAAATAAGTGTTGTTTCTAAATACCTTTCATCTTCATATAAATCATCTTTAAAAGCTACAAACATTGTCTCAATATCTTCATCACTATCATTATCTTTATCTTCAGCAATGTAACAAGCCTTCTCTCCTTTGTCTTTCGAATCTTGGTTATCTCTTCTTTCATATTGTTGGTTTCTTGTGTGGTCTCAGTCATCCTTTCTGTCATTAGATCTATCATTTCTTTCATCATGCTTTCTGTTAGGGCATCTTGCACCAAAATGGCCAATCTCTTTACACTTAAAACATATCAAAGGTAGTTTACCTTTATATCTTCCTTTACCTTTGTCATCACTATCACTATCACTATTATTTCTAATTATGTGTTTGTGACTAGATTTACCAATTTTCAAAGTAGACATAAATGTGGATTCCATAGATGGTACAATACTGTTGTCAAAGTTATTCAACTCAAAAGAAATCAATCTTCTAACAAGACTATCAACATTATTATTATTTCCAGGTGTTGCTCTCATTTCATGTATTGTAAATACTCTTATAGAAAAAGTAGGCAATAAAGTTCTAAGAATCTTACTCACAATAGTATCTTCATCAATAGTTCCACTAGCTCCTCGAATAGCATTCACAACTTCCTTAAGTCGGGTACTATACTGTGTTATGTTCTCACCTTCCTTCATTCTCATATCATCAAATTTTCCTCAGAGACTTTCAGCTTTGGATCTCAGTACATTTACATCTCCTCCATAAACTAGTGTAAGTTGGTCCCACATCTACTTGGCATTTGTACATGTCTTGATATCTTTAAATTTAGAATCAGTGAGTGAAGAAGCAATCTCCACCATGATAAGGTTGTGTTCATGTTTCTCTTTCATCTGATTTACAGTCAAAGGTCTAGTAGGTAGATTGAATTTGTTATCTAGATAATCTACAATATTATCTCCAATCCTTGATAGGTATAGTCTCATTCTACTTTTCCATGTCACGAAGTTATCCTTGTTCAGCTTCGGTGCATCTCTCTTATACATCTTGTGATCTTTAGCTTAAGTCCTTCAAAACTTTCTTCTAAGCATAGTATTGCTTTGATACCAATTGTTAGAATAACTGAGCGGGGGGGTGAATCATTTAGCTCCCAATTATCCTACCATCCCAAATTCCTCCAGATTTATATAAAAACAATTTCTAACATATAATTCAACTCAGTGAAATGTATTATGTAATCTCAAACTTTAGTCAATAGAGTTTACCGGGTATCAGTAAATTAATACTGTGATTACCGATCTATGTCAATAAAGTAAAGTGTAAAGAAAAATAACAATCCAAAACATTCATGCACATCGACACATATATTTTTACCATGGAAACCCTTCTAAGGAAAAAATCACCTGGGACTAGTAACCCAAAATATTTCACTCTTCTGAAGTGAGCTCGGTGAAGAGCCAACCCTTTTAAAGAATACAATGCACATTGTTAAATGTGACCTTCTTAGAGGTTTTAAAACTAATAGTTCTCTCTTGAGCATGCATTCACTATGGGGTCAACAATAAAACACTCAACATTCATTATAATATCATAATAAATACTTTCACGTCTTACTCGGTTAAGAGATTTATGTGTAACAATGATTAAATTGATACAGTAATGATATGATTCAAATACAAATCTGTTTTGCAGATTTTTAGATCTATGCTAAGTACATAATACCTCTTATCAATTTGTTCACTTTAGTTCATCTCATACTTCATACTTGTTCTTCTCGGTAATGCTCTTTCCTCTATTTTCTCGGCGATGTCTACAAAAAATGCTCAGTTCTGTCTTTGACCAGTTTGATCAGTCATGCATAAACTTCACATGTGCACATCAGCTATGATTCAAAATGAATCTCTTGTCTCTTATATAGACATCATAGCTCTTTTAATTTCCATCCTTTATATTTTTTTGCTTAATCTCCATTGTTGATTTTTCCGCTTAAACCATCCTCGACAGTTGTGTTAAAAACACCTTTTAATCTTTGTCATCCAATCTTCCTTGAATTTTCAAGATTGTTTGATCAAATTGTTCGGTCAAAACTTTGTTGTGTCAGCGATCCCTAGCTCGGTTATCACTATGCTCGGTATACACTTTGTTTTACTCGGTGTTCACTATCCCTCGGTGTATACAAAACTCTTTATTTACCGACCACATAAACTTTGTTTGTTCCTAATCTTCAATCCATAACAAATGTTTTCTACCATAAAGATACTCAAATAAGTTGACATCAATGAAAATACATTAACTGATAATGTTTGTCATCACATCTACAACTCGGTTGACTATCAACAAATGATTTCAAACATACAATCAGTTGTAGTTCATCAGATGTAGTCAGCTAAGATTCCATCATTTTTAATAGGCACACATCACAAATAATTTTACATAGTATGATTCATCCAAAGGAATATTATGGTAGGGTCTCAAGCCTTCTTCCATACTATATGTTGGATCCACATCCTACCAATCATCATTCAAATGTTTTAGTTTACTAGGTGCATGACAGTGAGCTCCTAGGTCCAAATTTGAACTCGATAGCTTTGATACCATATTGAACAAGCTAATCCTAACTATCAATTAATAATATCAAATAAAAAATAATTCAATTTTGTTTAAGCTAAAATAAATAATTAAATAATTGAATTAACTAACAATGCATGAATCATAGAACCCAATGTAAGTGTTTTCTCTTATTTTATCTTTCTGTAAATGCTCATGATAAACATCCAAGAGAGGGACATCATCATCATAGGTTTTACCTCTGAACCATTAACCTTTTGATCTCGACCTTACAGTCTCCCACACAACTTCCTTTCAGAAGTGATCTAGCCCTATATAAAAAGTGCAAAAATAGGATCCAATCTTTCTTTCCATCCGACACTTGGTGTTTAGAACCCACATATGTCTTAGTCAGTCAAACCCTATAGACTTCTTGTCTATGAGAATAACCTTCATGCCTTAGACATGCCCCACTAGTTCAAGTGATTGACACTTACTACACCATTGCCTAGCACCACCCTTGCCAAGGTTTCAATTTGCAAGCATTGTACTTCATGCTGTCAATCTCATCACCAAACTTGTATAAGAGTCTTACAACTCTTAAGGTCTTTCCTAACCTTGAAGGATTTGGTTTACAAGATGAAAAATACATTCTCTCACAGACCAAGGTTAAATGCTTACATTCCTAATTCACTAGGATGTCCCTACTCATCCCATTCCCAACTACTTGGGATGAGAATAGGGTTCAGTAATACTTCATAGACATTGTTGGTGGACAAGCATTCATTTACCTACTTCATATCACAGGTTATCAATAAAGTTGTTCATGCTTCCCAAGGTTTCATGACTTATATTTATATGAGGTTGCACCAAGATTTGCAAATAATATTAGTTGGACAATTTAACATCTCTGTTTTGATCAAGTTTTTATTTTAAATTTATTAATATTCATAAATCATATCTATCCTTAAATTGAAGATTCATGGAGGGTGTTGGTTCATATATGTTCTTTAATTCAATAAATAATAATCAGATTCACAAGGATCCTTCCCCTTAGTAAGGCTATGTCCCCTATATAATTAGTAAATAAATTTTACCCTTTGGTATATATTCCCTTCAGGGTTCAATCAAAGAAGAATCTTAATCAATCAATATGCATTCTAGAATAACTATGAATTCCATACAACATTCACCATTCTGAATGCCATAGATTTTTCAATGAATGCAATAGTAAGATAACAGTAAATGGATTCCCCGCACATATTTCAAGGAGGCACAATTTAAAGATTCATTTCATTAATAATGCATGCAGAGGCTTCCATTCAAAAGATTGAATGAGTAGTTCAACTTTACCGGTGTATGAACATTCAATTTAATCCAATAGTGCAGTAAAGTATTATTTGTTAAATCCTATTGCAACTCAGTAAGAGTACTGTGAAAAGGTATCACTAATTAATGGTTCTTTGAAGACATAGAAATCTTCCATACTTGAAATCCAAAATTTCTAAAGAGTGATTGACCAACACGGGGTTCAATCATATATTAAAATTCCCTTGCTAGCAAGAGCAGTGGTAAGGAGTGTAACTTCTTATTATCACCGGAGTGGAAAGGAGTTACCTTCACCACCCCAAAGAGGAAATTAATACTTTCCAACAATTATTAGCGAAAGATAATATGGTAAAAAATATTTCTCTCCAATATTATATATATTTATTCATATATAATTATACATATATGTATGTATGGGTCTAACACGTGCATGCTCATGTTACTTAGTGTCAACATTTATGTCCATGTATTCATATGTTTAAACTCATTTTAGAAACATAATTATTGTCTTTTACTATTTTATGACTATATGTATGTATGTAGTCCTTATCATTTGTCAATATGTGCATGTGATGTTAGGCTAACAATGCACGTGCTATACATTTATATGCGTACATTCATGTATATATATATATATATATATATATATATATATATATATATATATATATAGAGTTAGGAATGATAGTCTATCAGCACAACTGAGAGGGGGTGAATCAGTTGTGTGCCCAAATATTTAAAATTTAGATTTATAAACCAATTACTCAATGCAAATCTGAACACTTCAAGAGTAACACCATAATACAAGTATTTGTTGTCGAGGAAAACTCTGTTAAGGGAAAAACCCAAGTCGGAATTAATACCCACAAATAATGCACTAGAAATATTGTATCCATGTTAGGAGATCTAGCTCTATTAGGAGTTGATTATTGCATCCAGTACAAATTCCCTATTAAGGACAGACCCTATTAGGAGTTCTCTCAACCTTATTAGGAGTTGAATGAAATGAAGAGCTCACTTCCCAAGCACACTACTCAAATGTGAAGGTTAAACCCACCTTCTGGATCCACTGTCCAAAAAGAAGTATGAAAGCATACTTATAACAATTAATTGACTGATAACTTGCTTTTCCTATGCAGTTACAATGAAGTGAATTACAAACATAATCACTTCTCTACATCTAGAAGAACTCGCATCCTTATACTCACAGCATAGAGTCACTAATGTTTCACATCAAGACACTACTTTCCTTTATATAGGATACAACAAGCAATTAGGTCAGCCTTTTAGGACTTCCCCAATGCACAAATAATTACATAAGACCTTTCTAAGATACACATAGTACCTTAAACAAGTAAATAACAAATAAAAATCATCATTTACATGCCAAGATCCATAATTTATGCTCACCCTTCACTAAGCACGTTACATCTCTGTGGTCGGCTCCAAATAGGTCTTTGCAAGTCCTCATACCTCAAGTGACGTCACCATGAATATTGTGACACAAGAATCACAAAGAATGTTTTCTCATCTGTCTTCTATCATGCCTTAGGCTCCTATGCCATAACTGATGCTCACATCCAAGTTATCCCAAAAACTTAGAGACCATCTCTGTCATAATCCTTTTTCAGTGCTCTATAACCAGTCTTCACCAAAATAGTTGTAACTCGTGCAAAAGACAATAGGAAATCAAGTGATCTTAGATATAAGGTGTACACACTTCCCTCTACACAACTCCATGCTAAAATATATGAAAATATTGTACACTGTACGTACACCACTCTCAATCTTGCATGTACCTGTGATAACCAGTATTTATGACACTTCCAACTGAAAAATATGTTGACATCAATGACAAAACAAGAATTTAAACACCTCAAAAAGAAACAATTCCAAAAATATCCCCCTTTGGCATTAATGGAAACATATGTTAAAAATCATCAAACCAAACATAGCCTTCTTAATACAACTTTCTCAATATCATCTTCACAGCTCCCCCTAATGCAGTAGGAATTTTTCACCTTAATCTCTCCCACTTTGAAATCAATGGAAAAGGGTGTCACAATTATTTCCATTTTATGCACATCCTATCACTATAAAGTGTAGCTTTTTCAAATCTTTGTGCCAACCACAAACTAGGTGCTTGATCACCTAAATATGTTTTGTCGTGTTCCTGTGATCACTCCCCCTGAGGAGTGGATCCAAACATCAAGTCCAATGAATAGTATAGATCTGATAACTATTGGAATGATGCATTCTTGCATAATCTAGTTCTTACAAGGAGGGGTTCTCACCCCAAGAATACCTCTAAGATATTCAAAGGCATCTTTTAGCAAAGGTTTGGTGAATATGTCTGTTATTTTCTCCTTTGTACTGATGTACTCAAATCTGACTTCATTTTATGCAACCTTGTCTCTTAAAAAGTGATATTTGATTGAAATGTGTTTAGTTTTTTAATGCATAACATTGTTAGAATAACTGAGAGGCCGGGGGGGGGGGGGGGGGGGGGGTGAATCAGTTAGAATCAATTTCCTCAAAAATTATCGTACAGTCCCAAATTCCTCTAGATGTATACCAAAACAAATTCAATCATATAATTCAACTCAGTGAAAATGTATTATGTAAACTTAAACTTTCATTGAAATAGTGTTTATCGAGTATCAATAAATTAATACTGTGATTATCGATCTAGGTCAATAAAATAAAGTGTAAATTAAAATAATAATCTAGAACATTCATGCACATTGACACAGATTTTTAACGTGGAAACCTTGCTAAGGGAAAAACCACCTGGGACCAAGAACCCAAAATATTTTCACTCTTCTCAAGTGAGCTCGGTGAAGAGCCAACCCTGTTAAAGGTTACACTACACACTGTTGTATCATCTTAAACTAGAATCACTTCCATCTTGGTAGGTTTAGCACCCTCATTTAGTGCATTTACATGATAGATTTGCATTTAGGATGCATCTGCACTTGGTAATTCTTCATTTCTAGGTGAAATTAGGGTTAGGATCCTAAGGATTCTCCTTTATTTCCTTCTTTATGGCTCTATTTTATAGGTAGGACCTATGTACTGGTCCTCCTAGCCTTCATCACATTTATTTTAGGCCCTTGTGCCCTTTTCCAGCACTTTGTTATGTTTTCCCATCATCCTAGGTCTCTGGCCGACCTAGAAACTTCATTGGCACTCTAAGTTGACTAGCCTGAAACCTCAGACCAGGGTCGAGATTGACCCTGACCTAGGTCATGGATGAGGTTGACCTTGACATATATCAGGGTCAAGGTTGACCTTGACCTTTGTCAGGTTTTGGTTCCCGCTTCAAGTTTGAATCATAGATGGGCCCTAAATTAAAAATTGGTCCCCGAATCTGAATGCGGAAGGGTTTTTATCCAAAATTTAAATAATGAATTTCCTCCTTAGTTGTCTATTGTGATTGGACCATAATTCAAGGTGAAATTTGAATTAGGGGCCCTCACATTTCCCAAGGAGGCTTACCTTGAAATCTCTATATAAACACTCTCTTTTGTCTTCATTTGACATGAGATGATGATGCAAGAATGCAAGAGGACGATATAGGAGGACAAGATATGATGATGCCTTGATGCAAGCAATAATTTGGTGGACAAGTTATTGTGGACATTTATAAGAGCAAGAAATAATTCTTCAATCCTTCCTTCTTCTTTGATCTACTATTTTCAACATTCAAGCATTCAAAAGATACAATCATGGGGTAGCAACTACGAATTGTGAGTTTGGTAGGAGTACTTTAGCCTTGGGGGCTTGGTATGATTTCTTTATCATATTTAAATCTATGCATTTCTCTCTCATTTTAATTCATGCTAGGGTTTTGATCTAGAGGATTAGATCTTGGAATTGCACATTAAAATCTCTTCCTACCGAACAACACACACACATATTCTATTACATTCGGCTATTCGTGGAGGTGGAAATCACCAAAATGGGGGTTTGACTAAGGAAAAACCCTATATAGCCACCCTAAAACACCATTTTCAGATATCTACAGTCATTGTTTTGGGAGTTGCAAAGTAGATTTGGATACCCTTTTCGAAAAACTTTCAGGATCTGCGAACAGAATTTCTGTCAAAGCAGTGCAGGTCAAGGTCGACATAAAGGGGCACAATTATTTCCCTATATTTGGGTCAAGGTTGACATGGCTCAGAAAATAAAAATATTTCTAGGTTTTCTCCGTCTCTGTGTCTCCATTCCAGATCTAGTTGCAAAATTTCCAGAAACTTGATACAGACACCAGAAAACAGGTATTTCCATATCTTCTATGTTATAAGGTATGTATTTCATTCTATCTGATGTCATTATTCTTTGCAAACATTTCCAGATTTATATTCCTTATCATTAGAATTTCATGTATGTGGTTAATAGAGGCATAGGGTCTCTTTTATGTGCAAACCCCCATTGTTCTAAACCCTATCCATATTTCCCACCATACAACTAACAGTTCTCACTTGACCATGCATTCACTATGGGGTCAACAAGAAAACAGTCAACATTCTCTGAATGTTATAATAAGGATTCACTATCCCACTGGGTTAAGAGATTTATCTATAACAATGGTTAAATTGATACAATAGTGATCTGATTTAATTACAACTCTGATTTATAGATATTCAAATCTATTCTAAGTACATAATACCTCTGATCAATTTGTTCACTTAAGTTCATCTCATACTTGTTCTTCTTGGTAATCCTCCTTTCCTCTGTCGCTCGGTTATGTTTGCAGAAAAACACTCGGTTCTATCTTTAACCAGTTTGATTAGTCATGCATAAATTTGCATGTATCCTTGCATTATGGCATCATAATTCATAATGAATCTCTTGTTGGAAAGTTGACTCTCGGGGAGAATATGACTTATTTTGTGTTGTCATTATGGTAACAAAGTCATATAAAGTTTTGACAGCAAACTTTGAAGATAAAAAATTGGCTAAGTATGGAAGACAGAACAGAACAGAACAGAGATATGCAATCGATCAAAGCACCATCACACGTGTGTATGATCGAATCAGGATATGCACGTTCATACATAAGCTCTATGATATGTTTTTGTGTTTACCCTATACACGCATGGTACCGAATGATAGTACAAAAAAGTTACAGAAAGATCAAGTGCACTAACAATTCAGAAAATAGAGTATGGAGCCGACCTTAGTTTTTGGATTAGCATATAATATTTTGTTTTGTTAAGGCTATGTGCCTATTGTAATAAGTTAGTAATTATGTCACAAACATTATTGTAAATAGGCTTAAGCCAATTTGTTTGGAAGCATTGTGAATGTTGTTTTTGGGCCGACTAAGATCAACATGAGAAAGCTAGTATGAAGTATAAGTCTACAAGTGACTTAAGCATCAGCGCATAAATAGAACTGATCAGACAATAGTGTCATTACATCAGTTCATTTTTTATATAGTGTATATCAGTTATTAGAAGGTTGTAGCCTTCATATTATTGAGAAGTGAGCTCTGGTAGTGAGTCAACCACCTCTAACAGGGTTTTTGTAAAGACTCCTAACAGGGTCATTGTACTTGATTTGTAAAGACTTCTCCTAACAGGGCAAAGGAACTTTAACAGGTTCATTATACTAGTACAATCATTTGTGGCTACTAATTTCCACCGGGGTTTTCCTGATCAAGGTTTCCCCGTAAACATATCTGGTGTTATGTGTTATTGTGTTATGCTTCATATGTTATCTATTTGATTTATGTTCAAATTTTTGAAAAAGAATAATTAGTTAAACATTGATTCACCCCCCCCCNTTCCCCCCCCCCCCCCCTCTCAGTGATTCCAACAATCGGTATCAGAGCTCTGGTCCTCTGAAAGAAAGTTTAACCACTTGAGGAAATCATGGATTCAGCAGAAGCAAAACATCTGAAAAAGAATCTTGAAGCACCCCTTGAAGATCTTGACAGATCTGAAAAATAAAATGAAGAACTAAAACTAAAAGTTGATGGCTCTCAAATGCTTATCAAGAAATTAAGAAAATATTTGAACGATTGCTCCACAAATGATTTGGGAAAAATGGTCAAGAAACCGAATGAAGAGAACATGTCTTTAAAAGATAAGATTGAAGATATGAATGAATAGCTTATAGATAGCCTAACAGCTATTGAAGACAAGACCAAAGAGAGTAAATAATTAGATGATGAACTTAAGCAAGCAAACATGAAAATCTCAGAGTTAGAAAACATCAAGAAAAAGATAGAATCTGAATTAACAGAAGCAAAAGACAAGATTGATAAACTACACACAAGTTCTGATCTAATTCAATCACAACTTTATGCACAAAAGCTAAAAGATGATACTACTGGTGTTGGATACAATGTAGCTCAAATTGAGATCAATTCCATGCAATAAAGAAAGAAAGCTCAAATAGAATCTGCAGAAACAAAGAAAATTGAAAATCTTGAAGAGGCTAAATCAGAACCACCCAAAGATGAACACAAGGTATTTAACTGTACTTGTTATGCCTATAACAAACATGGAAACTTGGCAAGAGATTGTAAAGAGGTAATACCTTTCAATGGTTATTGTTACTCTTGTAATAATTTTGGTCACAGGGCTATACATTGCATAACAAGTCAAAGAAATTAGTCACAACAGAACCAAAGAAATATGACTCAATACAATCACAAAAATCAAATTCAAAGAAAATTTTAGAACATTACATGTCAGATATGTAATTACAATGGACACACACCCAAGCACTGTAGCATGATGAATAATAACAACAGACCTCCAATAATTTGTCACTCATATGGAAAAGCTAGACACATCTCAAGGATTTGCAGGTCAAGAGCACAAAGACAAGAGAATCCTAAAAAGTTACTATTTGAAGAAATAAGAGAAGTTAAGTTTGTACAAGCTAAAGAAGATTCAGATAAAATTTGGGTTGAAGTAAAGAAGGATAATGATGAGAACAAGGTAGTTGATGCATCCTTAGTGGACGCACCTTCTACTTCTGGTTAGTTGACCCTCATGGTCTTAGGGGGAGCTATTCTAGCTCTAAACCCCTACGTGGTTGGTATAATCACCTCTGAGTATGCACCTATGGATTCATGTATGTGATCATGAACTAAGGTAGTATGCATGCATGCATTGCCTGTACTTCATTCAGAACAAAGTTTGAAACTCTCAGTGAAAACATATACGGTAACAAGCATTAAATGCAGAAAAAGTTATATAAATTGGTGAAATAATCGATTATCTTCATTGTTTACATTTGAGATCATAAAATTCACAGAGCATTAAGCATCAAAGCATTGGAAGTTATTGACTTGGTTAGTTTGTGAATGGATTGAAGATTGAAATGGAACCCTAGCAGTTGCGTCATTTAAGAATTGTCGTGAAACCCTATTTAATCAAGTAACAAGTATGGAAACCCCTATTGTATTTGACATTGCTGAAAGGAAATGATTCATGTTCAAGAAGCATCCATTCAAGTCCATATTAGATGATGTTGAAGGAGAATTTTCCAAGACTCCGTTAGGAGTTTTACATGTTGAAGACATTCACGCATATATTTACTGCAAGAAGGAAACTGTTGGAGATAACAACATAGCTACTCTTATGGCTTCAATGATGAAACCAGACTATTCATTCAAAGATGAATATGTGCATCTCACTAAAAAACCTATCTTTGATTATTCTAATGTGCATGAGTTCTATGAGCCAGGATGGGTTAAAATCCTACTGAGCAGGATACATGATGACCTATATTGGATTGGTGAAGTTCCTGTCCGCATTACTGCAGGCCTAATTCATGATATGACTGGACTTCCTAAGACTGGACTAGTTCTTCCCACTGGTAAGGATGTTAAGAGGCAGGTTGAACAAGCATGCTTATCCAGGAGTGATAGGCATGGAATGATTATTGATCCCATTAAGTAAAATGACATCAAATTGGTCACTATGATACTAGGTTATAAGTTCCAGCACACAAGCAGACTGAACAGTCTATTTGCAGCCACTGTCCTGACAGAAATAAAGATGTTAAAGGATAATACTCAGTACAATCTATGTGAGATATTGTGCACACAGCTGATTGAAAACATTAGAGCTATCAAGCATGACAAGAGAAAGATATTTAGATTTGTCTCTTTGATCATCTATCTATACTTTCACATTGTTGGTAAAGTTGCTAATCTTTACCTAGACAGGAGTTAACCTACCATGTCACAAATTTCACTAAAGGCTACAATAGAGAGTAGTGCTAAGGACTTTATGGATATGGAGATAAAAACATTCAGGATCAAAATGCAGAAGAGGTTTAGATTATCAAAGAAGATAGTTGAGAAATACAAAGACACCATATGCTTCATGGTGGAAAATGACTTTACTTGCATGGAGGTAATTGAGCCTAGAAAAAAATGGATTCACCCACTTGGATATGAAGTTGAAGAAAAAGTTTTGGAAGGATATGCACAAGTCCTCTTATCTATGCCTAAGGACCTAATGAACCTAGATGGGGTACTTACAGAGAAAAGAAATATCAAGTTGATTCTATCTTATACAGTGCAGACAATAAAAGAAAGGCATCAATGATTACATCTAACATCCTAAGAGTTCATGGTGTCACTCAAGAAGACCTAGATAAGGCTAGGGAAGCTAAGATTGCAAAAGAACTTGAGATAACTACCGCAGAGGTGAAAATGGAAAAATTTGATGATATCACCAAGAAAAAGATGAAGAAATTTGATGAAGGAACATCTGCGCCCTCAACTACTACTGACTTGGAAGCATCTCCACCATCAGTACCAAGTAAGTTGACTAGAAGGAGGAAGAAACTTCCCATAGGTCACCCATCCTCAAGGACAACAAGGAGCAAGGTAAAGAACACTCAAGCCCCTCCTGAGATAGGATTCAAACCTAGTCTAACAGTCCTAAAGAATAGAATTGTTAATGAAGGAAGACTAGAATCTATTAAGAATGTCTATGAAAAATACCAAGAGATAGACAAATCAGAAATTCATTCTATGATTATCTCTCACATGATCAAGTTTAAGAGGATAGTATTGGAACTTAAAATAGTCATACCAGATAAAGTGTGGAACATACTTGATGTATTGAAAAGGCAAGCAATTGAAGAGGATATGAGGATTAGAGAAGAAACATTAGACAGTCTTCTCCCTGTTTGCTCACATGATTAAAAAGCTATACTGTTGGATTTGGTAAAACCTCATCTCAGAACCAAAACAATAATACTTCATATCATGAACAAAGAGTATAAAGTGGTTGGTGAAGAGACTCAGAAAGATTTTGAGCAAGTATTTCTAGATAGACATATGTATCCATCAATGGCATCTACAACAAAGGTGACTCCAGTCCCTCCCAAACAGGATAAAGAACCAGTGATTCAAAGTGCACCTGTGATAGGTCCACAGGATTCAGTGCCCACTATTTAAACACCCTCTAATACAGCCAAAGATTCAAAAGAAACTATTATGATTGATGATGTTAAGATATCCATGACCACTTCTGACAATGACATGGAAAAAGTTGAAAAATCATTTGTCAGCACTGAAGAGACAGAGAAGGTATACATTGATAACACTTCCTTACAAAAAGATGAAGTTGCAAACAAAGATTCAATAGATTTGAATAATGAGGAAGGCAATAAAACTAATGAAACACCAATTATGGAGATCCCTATGAAGAGTGGATACGTGGATGCCAGTCAGAATGTAATACATACTCCATCCATCAAACCATCATTGTTGTCAAGCTTGACCCCTGATTCAGCAAATCTAGATGCTTGGGAAGAAGAAGATTTGATTAAGATCAGTGTGCTAGCCATGGAGAAAGCCAAAGATAAACAATTCATGATAAACCCTCTCTTTCTGGAGACAGTGAACATTCTGAATGACTTAGTGCCAGCAGATAAGAAAGTGGCTAAGATTCAGTCAGTTGATGATGTTGACAGCATCTTGACAAGCTTCAAATCACATTTCACAAGTTTAGTAGACTCTGCTACTAAAATTGCAAAAGATGAGTACAAGAAGGAAAGATTAGATGAATTGAAAAAGAATTTCTCTTTAGATCTGAACTCAATGAAGATTGGTCAAGCAATCTTGAAAGAACTAGCAGCTAAAGGCAGAAAAGTAATAGCAAACTGCATGGACAGAGTAAAATTCACTTCAGAGCACATCAAGAAGATTGAGGAAGTTGATATCTTGGTTGAAAGTGTAATAAAATCAATTGAAAAATCCTCTCAAGACATTAATGTATGCAACAATATCTATCAAGGGCAGTTAGACAAGATTGAAAAGGCTAAGTTGGAGATCAACAATATAAGAACCAGGCAGACTCAACTAAGAAATGCACTTACGCCCTCACTAGCTATTTTAGATGAGAACATAAAATAGATAGATGCAATAATTTCTACATATGATCAAGGACCCTGCTCAGATCTGACAAAGATGGAGAAGCTAACATATGCCTTATGCACCCATCTTCAGATAGTTGATGCACTAAAGGCATTCTAGCAACAAGAGATCAAGACTCTTTAGATTGCTTATCCAGATGTATATTCGGAGTAAGTACTCAAGGACTTACAATTTTGACACCTTTGTCATTAATGTCAAAGGGGGAGTAATGTATATAAGGAGTATGTGTATGCATGTATGAGATATATGTAAAGAAGTATGAATAAAAGATGATGATATACAATTTTTTGGTGTTAGTCAAAGTTTGAGTAACTTGGCCACATTCCTTTGTTTCCATTAATGACAAAGGGGGAGATTGTTGGAAAGTTGACTCGCAGGGAAAATATGACTTATTTTGTGTTTTCATTATGGCAACAAAGTCATATAAAGTTTTGACAGCAAACTTTGAAGAGCAAAAATTGGCTAAGTATGGAAGACAGATTAGAACAGAGATATGCAGTCGATCAAAGCACTAGCGCACATTCATATAATCAAATCAGGATATGCACGTTCATAAATAAGCTCTATGATATGTTTTTTTTTTACCTTATACACACATGGTACAGAATGACAGTACGGAAAAGTTACAAAAAGATCAAGTGCACTAACAGTTCAAATAATAGAGTATGGAGCCGACCTCACTTTTTGGATTAGCGTATAATATTTTGTTTTGTAAAGGCTATGCTTCTATTGTAATAAGTTAGTAATTATTTCACAAACATTATTGTAAACACGCTTAAGCGAATTTTTTTGGAAGCGTTGTGAATGTTGTTTTTGGGCTGACTAAGGTCTTTTTTTCAGACGCGTCTATTCAGGCATGTATATATATAGTAGACATGCACTTTTGTATGAATGTGTCAATGAAAAAGAAGAAGAGAAGATATTCAGAAGATCAATATGAGCAAGCTAGTATGAAGTAGAAGTCTACAAGTGACTTAAGCATCAGCGCATAAACGGAACTAATCAGACAACAGTGTCATTACAACAGTTCATTTTTTATATAGTGTATATCAGTTATCAGAAGGTTGTAGCCTTCATATTATTGAGCAGTGAGCTCTGGCAGTGAGCCAACCACCTCTAACAGGGTTTTTGTAAAGACTCCTAACAGGGTCATTGTACTTGATTTGTAAAGACTGCTCCTAACAGGGCAAAGGAACTTTAACAGGTTCATTATACTAGTACAATC
>MU224799.1:231328-246290 GCA_018584345.1 Thuja plicata | reverse complement strand
TTAGTTTATACATTATCTTCAGATCTACATTTCTTAACAAAAAATGCATTTAATAAAACAAATATCAAATGCATATTCGATGCTCTTAAATAATCAAATTATAGGTTATCAACAACCATAATCCAACTTCGGTTTCCAGGAGTGCACGTCATACTCTCTGAATCATCGTTTATGTCCAACTGCTTTGTATCAATGTTTTGTTGTTGTCTGTCTGTCTTCAAATATCTCTAACTTTATGTAAACATTATAAAAATAAAAATCAATCTTAGGTGGAGGTAAAACATACCCCATAATATCTTCCTCTAATCTCTCTTTCCATAATTCATTGATCTCGATCTTTGATACCCAAAATACCTCTGTATCTCTGCTTCTGTACTTAGTCAATTTCAGAGTCACCAAAACTCAACTTTATAGGAATCGATCTATAACCCATATGTGTTTCCATGAATGAAAACCAAAAATTGAATCACATCATGCAAAATAGATCACTTTCCAACAATCTCTCCCTTTGGCATTGATGACAACACTTAACAAAAAAATGACTAAGCCAACAAAACAAAAGTGTCTCTCCATCTTTCTCTATTTTGTTTTTCTCTTCTTCCCTTATACATTATCTTCTCCTTCTCCTTATTTATTTTAATCTTCTTTCTTCTCCCATTCATTTTCCTTCTCTTCTCCCCCTTTGACAACAATGACAAAGGTGCATACAAAGTAATAAAATTAGTGCTTGCTCACCAGTTTCACAACATCGTGACATGAATCTTCCAAGATCTTCACTTCAGTACTCCATGACTTAAGCAATAGTTGAATAACATGAATTAGTCCATTCAATGCAAATGATGTAGTCTCTACTTCTTTCAACTATGTAGGCATAGAGTTAGTCAATGAATCTGCAATCTTCTCCAAGTCTGATAAGTGTGCTTCAATTATAGATAGCTTAGGAGTGATTAAACTCTTCAGCAAATTGAATCTGGTCAGTACTCTCCCTTTCTCAATATCCAATACATCCAGTTTTGCCAAAATTCTTGTTACTTCCTTATCCAATTCTGTTACAGATTGTGAAGAGGTTTCACAACTGTCCATCATATTGTTCAAATTTGCCCTGTCCTTGGCAATAATGTCTTCAATGTTCTAAACGTGTCTGATAGGATTCATGAAGTAACTAAATAGATTCTTTCCATGTCCAATGCAACTCTTAGCATTTGTATTAGTAGTTTTCAAAATGCTCAAGTCCCATGAGATAGACTTGAAGACTTCTGATAGCTTCTTATCTGAGTAGTTCTTTTCTGCCTTCTCCTCTGTAATCTTTATCAAACTCTCATAATAACCATCAAATTCATCAAGTGGTATCTCCAGGTTTTCAATATCATCTCCATGCTGGAAAACAATAGGCACTGGAAGCAATTTGTTCATAGTATCAATTGCTTTGGTTATTACCTTAGCCTTTTTGTCAAATTTTTTCTCTGATCTCTCCTTGGCTTTAGTAAGTGCAGTAAAAGCCAATTTTACTAGCTCATCTTCATCCATGCAATCAACATCAACATCTATTGTATTGTCTTTCCTTGCCAACAATGAAATAGAATATGTGTTTACCTCAATTTTGGTTTCATCTTTTTCTTCATGTTCTTTTTGTCCTTCATCTTGTACTACTTCCCTCTATTTTTTTATTCTGCTCTTCTTCCTCTTTCTGCTCTGCTTCCTCAGCATTTGTGTTGTCCATACTTTCTGCAAATGGGTCCTTCTCATCATTAGAGGTGTCAAGTGTTATAGATACACCAGAACATAGAAATATGGTTGTGTATAAACTTTGCTCTTCTCAACACTTGCCTCAGCTGGTTTCAAACTCTCTCCCATTCCTAAGGATGTAGGCAAAGTAGTTTTAGGAAGTGGAGTCTCCTCAGGAGTAGTGTCCATTAGTATTTTCTCATGTGCTTTTTGAGTCTCCTCAGTGATTTCATCATATCTTCTTGTCATAATTTTTAGTAGTCTAATCTTAGTTCTCAGTAAAGGTTTCAATTCTTTGAGTATTTTGTCCCTTTCTTGTAAAGATATCACAGGTAGCATATTGTCAATTTCCTGATTTCTGATTGTTTCATCCTCAATCTGTGCTAACTGTTTCCTAGTCTCCAATGTCCCATATAAATCTATAGGTACACTACTCTCAATTTCTAATAGAGTCTTCTTGAAAACAAGTAAATGATTAACCACAATATCTTCAATCTTAAGTTTATATGTCTCCTCATACATGTCATAGTATTTGTTTATTGTAACTAGCTTCCCATGCTCTATAGGCCTCTTCTCAATCATCTCATGTCTGGCTTCCATATGTGTTTCTCAATTTCAGTTTTCTTCTCTTCTCTCACAGTGTTTGGTTCTTTAGGTTATGTTTGCCTGCTAGATCTAGTGTTTACTCTAGGAGTAATATTTTTAGCTTGTGATGTCTACTGTGATGGAGGAGGTGGAATATCTACCATTACTACTTCAGGAGTGGGAAGGGTCATCGTACTAGCACTTTCCAATTATCCAGAAGATTGCTCTGTCATCTTCCTTTTCACTTCTTTCAACTCTTCCTCTATCAATCCTTCCTTAACACAACATTCATGCACAATGTTATCAATTTTCCTTTTCCTCAGACCAGTCTGTTCCTGTCTTACCTTAGCAAATTTCTCCTCATAGGTTCCCCATATTTCTTCTGATGCATCAATCTTAGATGCAATAACATGTTCAACTTGCATAGTAAGTACCTCTAAACTTACCTCATATCCCATAGGATAACACCATTTCTTCCTTGGTGTGACTACCTCAAAGCATACACAATCAGTTTAGACCATGAAACATATTGTATCCTTGTATTTCTCAACTATGTCATCAGATATCTTGTATCTATTTTTCATCTGCTTCTGAAGGATTTTGATCATTCCAAATAATTCACCATCAACCCATGTCCTATTCTATCTTCTGTAGCTCTGTGTGACCTGAGTACAGTAGGTATCCCTATTTTCCAACGACTAGGGTGCATGCCTGGAAATCTGTGTTCAATGTGTATGAACATATGCACCAATAGTGAGCCAAATATGAAGGTCTTCGATCTGTCTTTCTTTACCAGTTTTACATTCTCCAGAAATTGTTGTGCTAACACTTCACATAGGTTATATTTTACATTTTCTTTCACCATTCTCCATGCCATCATGATAACTCCTGCTGATACCAAATTAGGTTTACTGTTGTAGTATAATTTATAGCCAAGTATCATAGAAATTAGTCTCACATCTTGTTCAAAGATGTCATTTATAGTCATTGCTCGCCTGTCCCATTTAGAGTGTGTTAGGGTTTCAACTTGATTCTTCACATGTTTTTCTGCAATGGGAAGGGTTCTTGTATTATCCAATACAATAATCTCATGAATCAAATCATTGCAAAACTTCACAGGCTGCTCACCTATCCAAATGAATTGATCATGTACTCTGCTCAATAATATCAAGTGAACCATTCTTCTTCGTCAAATTCATACAAATCTAGAATTTTCATGATGCTCAACTAATCAATATGTTTGTACTCATCTCTTATAATTCCTTTATCAGTCATATACTCCATCTTAATATAAATTTCATTAGCACCTAGTATATCATACTTACAATGAATGCAAGCCTTAATATCTTCTATGTGTAAAACTCTGTAGGGTGTTCAAGAAAATGCTCCTTCGGGGTCTTCTTCACAAGAATTGAATAGATGTTTCTTGAACTTATACCTAGGTCGATCTGCAACATCATAAATAATAGGTGCATCCATAGTTAGATGATGTAAATACCTCTTTCACGCTGAATTTTGAGTTTTCGCTTCAATCGATCACACAAGGCAAATGTAGGATAGACTGAATCTCTCTGCTCTCTAATCTCCTTAGGTTTCTCTTCTTCAAATGGTAAGGAAATAGATCTTCATATGTTTCTTTATATAATGTTTAAGTTATAAAATTTCACTTTACCCAATACTGTCCAGTCGGTTCTAGATCTCGAGATCAAAATATATACGTTGGCTGATGTTGCGCTCTTAACTGTATACTCCATGATGTCGGCCATGTTCATACCTAAGCTCACATGAGCTAAATCCATAAGTTACAAGGCGGGATATATTTTGATTTCTTTATCCAATGCTCCCCATAACCTGCCATGATCAGCCAATTAGGTCGATTTTGGTTTACTACCGTTAGGCAAAGATCTAGTAGCATCTATTGTCTCTCCCTGAACCAATATCTCACTTGTTTCTTTGATCTTCCATATCTTACCACTGTTGTTGTCTTCTGCTTTCTCAAAACAACTGTCAAAATCATTCTTTAAATCTGCAACACTCTTACCAATATCACTTCCATTCTTTTGTATATTCATAGGAGGTGGTACTCTTTTGTTGTTTGCTCCATTATACCTACAAAACTTCACTATATGACCTGGATTATTGCATTTGTAACATATAGGAGGTCTTCTTTCCTGATTTACTTGCATCTTACAGTACTTCAAAATGTGTCCAATGTTATTGCATTTGTAGCATGTAGGTTTCACTGTAGGTTCTCTTCCATTGTCTTGTCTATATCCAGATTGATTAGGTTTCCTACATTCTGCTTTCTCGTGCCCATATCCATTACACTTAAAACAATATCCAGAAAAGGTCTTAAAGGTGGCATTACCTCTTTAGTCTCTTTTCATGTGTCCAAACTTGTTACAACCAAAGCATCTACCTCTGAATGGTCTGATATGCTCTCTAGGTTCTTCAATAGTAGATTTTTTAGCATCAATCTTTGCATCAGATTTCTCTTCCTGATTCTTTGAGCATTCAACTTCATTGAAGCCAATACTAGTCATATCACCTTTAGGTTTTTGTCTGTCTCTTTGTTCATTGAACAAATCACTACTGGTGTGAAGTTTCTCAATGTGTTTATTTGCCTCACCAAGTTCACCTTTTATGATCTGATTGTATTTCTCTAGTTCGAGATACTTGTTCTTGTAGTTGTTAGCCTCATTCTTCATTTTTTCTAATGCACTATTCAAGGTTTCTTCAATCTTATTCTTAGCATCTTTTTGTAACTGAATCTCTTTAGTCATATCTTCATTCTCAAGTTTCAAAGTTTCATTTTCTTCTTCAAGTTGCTTCATTTGATCTGAATTGTCTTTGTCTGAATCTTCTTTTATCTGAACCACAAGATCATATCTCTAACTTCTAGAAATTTCAAGCTGGTATTTGCGTTTCTTTATAAATTTCTCAGCTCTTCACATGTTGAATCTTAATTCTCCATTCTCTTCTTTTGCTTTGTCAAGTTCTTCTAGTGCAGCATTAAAGTTTTTTTGCAAACTGTCCAAATCTATTATGATCTCCCTTAAGCTGTTAGACTTTCTCTCCAAGGGCCAAAAGCTATGATACCAATTGTTAGGATTAGGTAATACTGAGAGTGGGGGTGAATCAATATTACAACACTTATTAAAACTTTTCAACCAATTAAACATTAACCATATACTTGCATAAATGAAAAGAACATAAGCAAATAACACAGTACTCATAACACCATAATCTTTTATCAAGGAAACCCTGGCCAAGGGAAAACCCCAATGGGGATGGTACCCACAAGCATGCACTAAAGTATAGTGTCCCTGTTAGGAGACCTAGACCTATTAGGAGATGAATATTACATAGAACTTTTCCTTGTTAAAGGAATAAAAACCATGTTAAAGGTATACAACACCCTGTTAGGGGCCAACTGAGCTTACAACTCTTACAATGTAATTCTGTTACAAAATGTTCTCAATAATGAACAAAATAAGCAACTCTAATGCTTAGATAGTTCTTGTTCATAGCTCATCAATGATCTCTGTCATCCTCTGCTCTATCATTCATATCTCCTCAAAACATGTCATCCAACCAATCATCTCTCATTCTCTTTTTTTCACTCAACAAATATTTCTCAATATATATATCTTTTCTTTGAACCAAGTCGGCTCTCTTAACCAAATATTACATAGTCGGCTCTCAGTACAAAATACATTTAATAAAACAAATATCAAATGCATAGTTGGCTCTCTTACATAATCAAAGAATAGGTTATCAAAAACCATAACCCAACTCTAATTTCCAGGGGTCCATGTCATACTCTCTGAATCATTGCTTCTGTCCAACTGCTCTATATCACTGTTCTGCTACTGTTTGTCTGTCTTCAAATCTCTCTAACTTGTTGTAGACATTATAAAAACAAAATTGATCTTAGGTGGAGGTCACACATACCCCATACTATCTTCCTCTAAGCTCTCTTTCCATAATTCATCGATCTCGATCTTCGATACCCAAAATACCTTTGTATCTCTGCTTTTGTACTTAGTCAATTTTAGAGTCACCAAAACTCAACTTTATAGGAATCGATCTGTAACCCAGATGTGTTGCCATGAATGACAACCAAAAATTGAATCACATCATGCAAAATAGATCACTTGCCAAAACTTTTGTGGCCAAGATTATTTTGTATTCTTAGGAGGCTATCAAACCTTAGCTTTGGTGGGTCGATTCAGGGTTTCATGATGGCCTTTCTTTTGATCAAGACAACATTTGGTGGTATCCACTTATGAAGGTCCAAGGGCTTTCCATCACCTATTTTCCTTGGGTTTGTGCCTTATGTTTTTATAAACATGGCACTAAAACACGCTAAAACTTATTTTCCTTTGTTCTTTGGAAGATACAAAAACTTAGTGTTGGCTCTCTAAGCCAAATCGATAGGCATTTGACACTATCACATTTGTTTTTCCTCTGAATATTATACACAATATTGGCATTCACTCACCGAACCCCTAAAGAAAAGACTGGTTTTGTCCTCCTTACACCACCTTTTGTAATTACAAGCCTCGGTTGGGATACTATTAACTCTCTCCCCACCTTCCCATGGTGCCTTCTTTGAATATTTGGTGGCACTTGTAGTTTTCTTTATCTATTTTGCAATGACAATTTCTCAACATTTCGTCTATTGTTATTAAACCTAAGCTTGCCCATTTTTTGTGGTATATTCTATTTTCAAGGCTTGCTAGTAGGTTCTCACCTTTGACATATGGACATTCTTGACCCTCGTTTCTCTTTTCTTGGCCAACCAAAATCTTAAACACCTCTTCTGGTTTTTTTATCATGCTAAAAATTTGTGGAGTTAGATTCATGACTTCTCTCAACCCTTTTTACTAGAATCATTCTCTTGGCATAGAGTTTTTTCAAGTGAATTAGCCTTACTTCCCATTCAACTTTATCCAAATTCAGCATGCTTTCAAGGTGGATATCCTCTTTTCTTAATGGAACTATAGAAATGTTTTTTTTTTCACACAACTCTATTGATATTGGTGTTTTTATTTTTACTAAAGTGTGTATTTGTAATAATGGGTTTCTTTAGATCTAGGTCCAAGCCATCAAGTGATGTTGGAGGTGACCAACCTCTAGAAACTTATAAAGCATTGGGGAAATTCCCCCTGTACAGTTTCCAGAGTTCCTATGTTCATTTTTTCCTCTTACAACTAATATTCACCTAGTAGTTACTAGCATGAAAAAAATTCATTTGCTTAGTGCTCCCAAACATAGTAGCACCAGAATTCTCACCACTAGTTTGGTGGTGGACGTGTCTTTTCTAGGCGGTGCTTTGCCCCTCCTCCAGGCAGAGACTTTGCCTCTAGGTGGGGTTCAATGGATGGTAATGTCAACTTGTTGTAAGATTCGTTGGTCTACTTTTGATGCTAATATTGGTTGGCCCAAATCTTCCAAGTGGATCCTTAGGATGGCTTTGGTGATCTTGCCCACTTGAGAAGGTAAGAGGAGGTTGTTATTAATAAATGTTAGTCTCTTCTCAATTCCGCCCTTGATCATGTTGATCTGTGGAGTAATTTTGATGACTATGATCCTCATTTGTTTCCTACCAGTGCTGCTCTTACCACATAAATGACTTTTTATGGTTTTCTTTCTTTCTCGGGCTCTGCTTGTGTTTTTTGTTCTAGTAGGCTCTACCTATGTGTTTTTGCTTTCTGAGAACTGCATGTGTAACTATGAGCATTGTCCATGTGTCCTAAATTTTGTGGATAGTGTATATTATTGTATATTAATTAAAATTAGACAAGTTATTCATAAAAATAAAGGATTTTTAGGTTTTGGAATAGATACATTAATGTGGTGAATTAATCATTTTTTTCTATTAATTTACTCTATTAATTTGTTTTCCATCTTGCATACTGATGTGGAGTCAAAAGAGAAAAAATAGAATGGCCCATGGATGAAACTTGAATAACACAAGAGATAACTCAAAGCACAATCATGCAATACAACCACCCAATTCACTCAAGGAAATAATCCATCCCCTTGCCCAAGCAAATGATTTGACACTTTACACTTAGTGCAATTACGATTTCCACTTGTAAGGAAAAGGCAAGTAACATTTTTATTTCAATGATACCAATTACCACAATTGGGCTAGATCAAATTGTGATCAACATGAAAAAGATCAAATTGGGATCTATGCAACACAATTACAAAATTTTCCAAATAAGGCTATATGTTGAAAATTCTATTATTTTTACCGAAAATAAATAGAAATTTATAGCATCATTATAAGGTATATGAAAAATTATGCACATTTAAAATTTTGAAAAAGAGATTGTATGAGCATGAGTGGAGCCTATGAAGTTCCAAAAATAGGGATGATTTAGCAACACCAATGAAAATTTAATTTTTTTATAAAATACATATAACAAAATCTAAAATCATATTCACCATTGCATAAAGCTTGAAAAATAATCCCAACTCATTTCTTTTAAAAGGACAAACTAAGCTTAATTATGGGTCTAAATCTTTTTGGTGAAATTCACCCAAAATATTTTAATAGTCACTAGTGAGAGGTTGTATTTGGAAATTTTCCAGCCATTTAATGATTATTTTCATATAACCCAAAATAGAATATATGAAAACAAGTATTTCAAATCAATGTGTAGAAGAATAGTCAATGTACCATCAAAGCTGACACAATAAATACCCACAGACAACCTTGAAGAGGGGAAAACCTAGCCTCCAATAACATTCATCACTCATGTATTATTAAAAAAATAAACTGCTACAATATATCTTCAGAGTCATCCATGGGAAACTTTAAAAATTAAATCTTTTGATAAGAACTCCACGTGAACAAGCATGCAACCAAACATCCCATGTCATGCTTCAAACCAACATAAATGCTAAACAAGAGAATCTCTTAATCCCTTAGTCAAAATGGCCTACTGGCCTACCTTAGGCAACTACCTTTGTGTTTTCTTTTATAGAAACAATCTCACACAAAATAACCAATGGTATTACATAAAACCATTTGACTAAAACCATGATATTCTAAAAGCATTACACCCTCATTTTAATATTGGATACTAAGTTTTCCTTTCATTAATACTTCTCCAATATTAAATTAAATAAATTTCCTATTGGATACCTCACATTAAATATGTTTCCCAATGTTACATACATAACATAAATTGGCCCGAAAAATGTTAACTCCTATTGATGAATATTTCCATAGGTTCCCTTACCTGCACCACACATAATAATTAATTAAATATTATAAACATTACGCAAGGTGTACAACACATAATCCTTATATTCTCACATTTTTTAATACAAGGTTACTATTGATACATGAGCAACATGGGTTCAGGGGATTTTCCCCAACTATTGAGGGTTTGGGGTTAGCACCCATGACCACAAGGGTTTGGGGATGTTTCCCCATACTTGGGGGTTACAAGGGGTTTCCCCCTTTCCGACCTTGGTCCTGTGACTGACTAGGGGTCTAGGAGTAGTGTGCACTGATGGGGGTTTTCAAGGGCAACACCCCTTAAACAAAATTTCATATATAATTTGTCATTGTGAATCTTGGTCGTTTATCATTAGGTCATAGGTCCAACGTTGGATATTTTGTGCACCTTTTATGGGTAGTTTTAGCCCATGACTTTGTAATACCATTTGACAGTTTCATGTTTTTAATTTCCTATATATTAGGTACATGAGAGGCATTGTGATGATTTTAAGAGTCTGATAGTTGATGAGTTTCCTCTAGATCTTTTTTGGTAATACTTCTATGTGAAGCTTGATTTGTAAGTATATTATAGTTTTTTATTGATTATTGAATAATCTATCGGGTGGATTTTATAATGTGGGGTTTTTCTCTTGAAAGGATATTTACCCACATAAATCATTGTGTTGTGGTATGCATGTCATTTATGTCTATTTCTGTTAAGTTTTTGTAATGGTTGTAAAGATCTAAGAAAGTTTTTGCATTATCCTCCTCTCAAGATTAGTGTAGGAAGTTGTTATGTTACTTAAATTCCTTTCAGTAATAAGTAACCTAAGACATGAACTAGTGAACAATCCCCATAATCACGTATACCATATAGGAATCAATGTGCTCCATGAGCTCCATCAAGATACTTGTAACAAAAACAAGGTAATAACCATCCAAAATGTGAATTCTTTCATCCTACATCATGCCAATGCCTAAAGATAAGAACCCATCCAAATAGAAGCCACACAATTTTTTACAAAGAAGCATAAGTCCTGCATTAACTGATATTGTAAGAAATATACAAAAATGAAAAGAGCTTAGGAAAGAATCCAAATGAGTGAGAAAGAAAGAAGAATATTACCATAACACAATGAATGAAAGATTGCTTCAAGAACTATCACCAAAACCATTAAGAAGCTCCAAGATCAATTTAATGAGAAAATGTTTTTGAAAGGGGAAAACTAAGAAAAACCCCTTGTGAATATAATATGAGTGAGGCAAAAATCCTAGAGAAAGAGAGAGAATGTGAGCAAGAAGCTCATTAAAACATTGAGAGAAAGAGTTGAGAATGTGAGGAGAAGTAAGAATATTGTGTGAAGATTATTCTAAGTGTGTGGAAAAACATATCTTAAATAGAGATGGGTGATGGATTTAGCATGTAAATCCCTTATTCTATAACTACCACATTCACATTAAGTGTGTGTCAAGTGTGAGAATCTTCTTAAGAAGGAATATCTAAATTCCTCATTAAAGAAATTACAAAAATGTGACATGCCCTCCCACTTAAACTAGAGGACAAAATACAATTTAGGATACCTTGGTTTATCCTTATTTAAATAATACACCAAGGAAAGATTATTAATTCTAACACCCCCCTTTAATATTTACTTGGGGAGATTAGATCAATAGGTATCAAACCCAAATGTCAGCAATGTTTTTGAGATTGCTCTTTAGAAAGATTCTTTGTTAATATATCGGCAACTGGATCATTCACTTTGCAAGAGAGGAGGGATTCTTCAACTTGTTCTTTAATGAAGTGATTATGGAGTGATATGTGTTTGGAGCTTGAATGGTACATAAGAGTCTTTGCTAAGGAAATAACACTTTGATCATTACAATACAAAGGTGTAGGTGCTCTGTGAGGAGGGCCAAAATCTTCAAGTGGTTTTTTTTCATTCTCGAGAGATTCTTTATATACATGTGTACATGAACTTCATGTTCATATTCAGTAGAATATAGAGACAGAGATTGATCATATTTACATCTCCAAGAAATATCACTTGAGCCTGCAATAAGGCAATAATCACTAGTAGATCTCCCATCATTAGGATCTCCTCCGAGTTTCGAATCAGTAAAAGCTTTTAAAGAAAAATCAGATTGTGAATCATAAAATAAATCAGTCGCATAATCAGTGATGCAATCACCAGTTTTAGAAAATAAATTTGTAATGTATCCATCATTATATGAAGAATCAAGAGGAGTGGATCTATTATAATCAACATCATTATCACCAGTATTTTCATTATCATAGTCATCAATATTGTCTTCAACAACAACCATAGGATTAGTATTAAATTCAAAATATTGAACTTTGGTGAAATCATGAAGTTCATCTTGAGAAATACACACATCTCTACTAGGAGAGTCAAAATGAGGTAATGTAACATTGAGGAAAGTAGAAATAATGTCCTCTTCTTGTTCTAAAATATCATCAAAAGGGGAATATTCAAAGTGAGGATTAGACATAATTAAAGATGACATAATTAAATAAATAAAATGATAAGATTAAGCCAAACAGAGTGAAATACATTGAAGATATAATGCTAAGGAGCAATAAAAATAAATTTAACGTAAATGGCACTGTTTAATATGCAAGAAAATTAAGAATTTAAAAAAAAATTGTCTAAATGAGAAAACAATTTTTTATTGCAATTATATATCAAAATGAAAATTGGAAAATGTTTAAATGGATAAAATGAATATGGGTTTAAGACGATATTAAGAAATATTATGTGAAAATTTTATTTGAGCATTTAAACTTTTTGAAAAACAAATTTTGTTAATTAAAAGATTAAACAATTTTTTTTAAATATAAAAATAAAATAAAAGAGTCTAATGATAATGGAATTGACTAATATTAGAGTTGTAAGAAACCTGCAATTACCAAAAGAAACGATTATAAAAATATGCAACTTAATAATTATAAGAAAGAGACTTTACCTGCATTTACCAAAAAAATATATAATGATCAGATGTAATCATAATGATATAAGAAACTTTTTACTAAACTAAAACGTTATAATTATGAATAGTTATAATGATTCTGAGTTGGAGTTGTAAACAACAAAGAAAATGATTAAAGTAGTGAGAGGGAAGGACTGTGATGGAATAATGAAGAGTGGGAGAAATATTGCGAAAGGAAGGGAAGATGAAAAGGGTGGCGCTAGAGCAAGAGAACATGTGAAATTTTTGGAAGAGGGGATATAAAAAAATACCTACAATAAACAACAAGGGGGTAGTGCATAAGTGAGAGGAGTTGAAGAGTGGCTGACGCTGATGGAGAACCACAAAGGCTGCGAGTGAGTAGCTTGGAAAAGTTGCACTAAAAGAGGAGAAAGGGTTGCGCAGACAAGAGCTAAGACTGCTAGAGATGGGAAAGTGCAAGGGGACAAAAGACAAATGAAAGAGACAGGAAATGGAATTAAAAGACTACGCAAGCTAAAGAAAGATCAATAACGCATGGAGAGAGAACAACGAGGCATGGGTTGATGTAAGGGAAAGTAACATAATTAAAGAAACATCCACCAATATGAACATGAAAGGAGGCATGAGGAATAGATTTTAAGCACTGCGAGGGGTAGTATTTAAGCAGCGCAAGAGTATGAGAGGAGCAACTTTACCAATGAAATAACCTAGAAGCCTCCTTGCGTGAGGAGAGAATAAATTGGAGCGTGCAACATAGGTTAAAACAAAACTAAATGTCAGAATATTGCCTTCTTCAAACCACCCAAATAGCATGAAGAAACTCTGCCAAATCAAGGAGATACGAAACAACAAACAGAAAGACAAACAATAGAATAGATATAAGTATATATAAAGATTATAAACATTAAATAGATGTATTTAAATAGAGATTTATAAAACCTACAGAGATCAATGAGAAATTAATATAACATCAAAAGAGATTAGATTAGAGAAAAAGAGAGTTAAACAACGACTGGTCCTACATGCATAGAGATATCAAAGAATTTTGAGATCTTATTATTTTAATCTAGCAAAATCGACATAAGGCTAAAAATGATTATATGAATCCTGCAAAGCATTAGAATATAGATCGAATGATCAAAATTAAAACCCTTGCAGTTGCCCGAGAGAGGGTGTAAAACTATAAACTGGAAATGAAGACTATAAAATGGGTTTGGCGGTGAATCGTCCAAACCCAAAAAAAATAAGAGCTGCAAAAAATGTTAGATAAAAAAAATGAAAAAATCTGCAAACACTCAAAACAAGGATTAGCTAGCTTTGATTCCATTTAAGAAATATACAAAAAATGAAAAGAGCTTAGGAAAGAATCCAAGTTAGCGAGAAAGAAGGAAAAATATTACCATAACACAATGAATGAAAGATTGCTTCAATAACTATCACCAAAACCATTAAGAAGCTCCAAGATCAACACAATGAGACAATGTTTCTGAAAGGGAAAAACTAAGAAAACCCCTTGTGAATATAATATGAATGAGGCAAAAATCTTAGAGAAAGAGAGAAAATGTGAGAAATAAGTCATTACAACATTGAGAGAAAGAGTTGAGAATGTGAGGAGAAGTGAGAACATTGTGTGAATATTATTCTAAGTGTGTGGAAAAGAATTTCTTAAATAGAGATGAGTGATGGAGTTAGCATGTAACTCCCATGTTCTATGAATGCCACATTTACATCAAGTGTGTGCCAAGTGTGAGAATCCTCTTAAGGAGGAATATCTAAATTCCTTAGAATTACAAAAATGTGACATGTCCTCCCCCTTGGACTAGTGGATAAAATACAATTTAGGATACCTTGTGTAACACCCCAAAATTGGCATCTTGCAACTCTAACCAATTTTGTTGCATTTGTCATTCTTCTAAATCATCAAAGTCCTATTGTACTAGGCAAATTATGAGTTTTCACTGATTCTACTCGACCTGAATGTCAAATGCAGAAAATCCTAAATCTGTATTAATCATACATCATATTTAATTCCTAAATATCTATTTGGCTAAACAAATCCTATGATCGAATTAATTTAATTAATAATGACCTAGCACTTTAATTAAATTAAATTCACCCTCTTTAGCTGAGACACATGAAAAAGGAATTAAATAATATTTAATGATTAAATAAATATCCTCATTTTCAATAATTGAATTTAATTATTCAGATAATTGAGAAAAAGTAATTATGAGGTCATATTTATTCAATTAATTGGATATTCTCTCAAAAAATCTTTCTTCTATTCAGAAATGGAAACTTTGAATTTATTATGCTTTAAAGAGAAATAAAACAATTAAATTCAAATAAAACAATGTTAAATCAAAGAGAGAAAACAGTTAAAACAGGAAGAAAACAATTTATTGAATTCTTTTCAATAAAGCTTTCTTTTTTTAATTG
>MU224799.1:218346-231278 GCA_018584345.1 Thuja plicata | reverse complement strand
GTTTTATTTCAAAACAGGAAAGTTTCTATTCTGATCTTCTCAGGGTTTATAAAAGAACCCTCTTTCTTCATTCAAATCCCCTGAAAACTTTACTCAAAATTGCATTGTTATTATACTGAATTGTTGTTTCACTTTCTTAACATCATATAGAGTAATTGCATTTTGCAAATAGATAGCTTCAATTTCTAGATTAATGGCATTTAGTATTCATGTTTAGATGATATCTCATATTTCAATTCATTAGCATAATCTTTGCATTTGCATTGTTATCATGATTAAATCCTTCATTCTTAGATGGTTCATAGTTGTGAGGCCCTCGTCCTGAGAGCAAATTTCAAAACCCCATCTAGATAGAAGGCAACAGGTCGAATCACCCAGACAGGCAGGATGAATAACTCATATTCAGTCTTGTTTGCACCTGGTGAAGAAGGACTATGTTGAAGTGTGTGGTTGATTGAGAAGGCCAAAATTAACTCATACACCTTGGTTTATCCTTATTTAAATAATACACCAAGGAAAGACTATTAATCCTAAAAAATATCCCAAACACAACCACCCAATTCAAAGGTATCATTATGCATTAGTATCTGTAAAGAAATAAATGCCATATTTGAAATAACATTTATAACAAGTGCTAAGACATCCAATTATCCATAATTTTAAGGTATATAAAACATAACAAGTGAATCTCATGCCATCAACATATCTAATCCATAACATAAAATCATAAGCTCCAAGTGTTAAACCCATCAATGAAGAAAATAAACCTAGGAAATTCCAATATATAGGTAATGTCAAATTTTAACATGATCACTCAAAATCCAAAGATCCAATAATAACATCATATGGAAAGTGTAAAAAACATCAAGTTGTACCAAGTAGCATCCACAATAATACACAAAACCTATAAACTAATATTTTGTAAGTATAAATCTCATCGTAATTCTCCATAGCTCTCTCATGTTATTCACACTCAATAATGGAAAGAGATAAAGCAACCTCCATGTCATCACCCAAGGAAGTACACGTGAAAACATATTACCACAAACTAGTGATCACCATAGCTCTAACAAAGATATCAAAACCAATGTCATGCAAATTTAAACATTTAGGAAGATAACCAAGACCAAAGAGAGAACCTATCTCAAGTTTGTAGCATGTCATTGTGTCATATGATAATAATGATCTCCTCCATAAAAAACTCAAAAGAGAATAATATAAAACACCCATTCAATCAATCTGATAGATCAAATAAAGGATATGATCACGTCTCACATGGATGTAGCTCTTAAATTAAATAAAGATCAAACCAAATCCATTTCCCAAACTAAGGGAATAATCCCAATACCATATCCTAAACTCATAATGATATCATAATATTAAGGCGTATGCACAATGAGATAACCATGCTATCCATCCCTAAAATGAATCCTCCAAAACTAACCATCTATCCATAGCTTAAGATCTATATATATGAAAGATAAAGCATAAATAATAATATACTAGAAAGAAACAATGGGAAATACATTTCAAGTGATAAACCATTGATTATACCAAGAATGGGGCATGAGAATGCTCATCCAAGATAACTAAGTCATTATGAATTTCCCCAAGAACAATCTCCTCATAGGTCCATGTTAAACTCACATCCAACCAAGGTATAGAATCCTCATACTTTTATGTTGAAACCTCATCAATAGTATCTGTATCAACACTTGTCTCTTACCACAAGAGAAATCCAAGCCTCGCCTATGTCTCTGAGTATGAATGAGCACATGTAACCAATCAATTCACGCCAAACTCCAAAAAACAACATAGCAATATCATGAAGTAATCAAACAAATGATCATGTACTTAATACCAAGAGAACCAACAATATTAATGCCACATATACAACCTAGAGATCAGGAACATAAACATAAAAAAATAATCTTACATGTGCATAAAATAATATCGTATACTCAATTAAACATATCAAACACATGTATCATGCCAAATACCTAAACTAGTAATCAAGAGTATACCAAGACACAATAACAGCATCATATCAATCAATGATAACATTTAAAGTGAAAATGTATAGACACAAACTCAAACAAAGACTTTAAGAGTCCTTTATGGCCCCAAGATGTCAACATCTCAAATCACCTAAAGATAATTTTATCCTATCAATGAAATGCAATATGCCAAAAATAACCTCACTGCATATGAAATAGAATCTAAGAGGTCATCCATGACACCAACAAAAACTAAAAAAGATCATTCTATAATCCAAAGGTGAAACTAAATTCACTATCACAAGCTCCCACTAAACTATGATATCAATCTCTCCATGACATTATGAAAAAATATCTTGTAAACAAATATCATTTGTGGCCCTAACATTGTCAAAGAACTCAACATCAAGAGATCCCAATGGGAAGATACAAACCATGATCTTCAGAACAATAAGATACAACACCACTAAACATCACTACCATTAGATCCTACTAAAGTGTGTAATCAATCTATCCATGAGATCATGATAACAATATCCTAACTAAAGATCAAACTAGGCACTCATGCAATCAAGGATCTCAACCTCAAGTAGTTAGTATCATGTTCACCTATCATTTTGGATCAACCTCAAGCAATTAAGCTTCATCAAAGGAACCTTGCTCTGATACCAATTGTTGAACGCAATCTGGTGCTAAGAGTGGGGGGTGGGGGTGAATCAACACTACTAAAATTTCAATAATATTATCCTAGATCTCAAATGACTTAATTAATTTTTACTACAAAATAAGATAAAGATTCTAGATACACATGAACACATACAGACACCAAATTCACACGAAAAACCCACGATGAGAAAAACCACAATGAGAAATAAACTCATTATATCCAACAATTTGATTACAAATTGTTAGGCTAGAAGCCAAGGAACTTATTGTCCCTATCAGTTTAGGAACACTTCCAAGGATTACACTTAATCCTCAATGACCAAAATAAGAACTCACTGATCGAATAACTAAATTTCTTGATCAACTGGTCTATCCCTCCAAATAGCTTCTTCGTTAAGCCTTGATCACTAGATCTTGTCTTCACCTTTGTATTCCACACACTTTGGATATATCCTCACACATTCCATTTCTCATTGATTCCATTGAAATATATAGAGATTTATCCATCGAAAATATCAATAAGGCCAGCCACAAAAAATGAGCATTATTAATACAAGGTCGACCACTTTAAAATAAAAATAATCAATGCAGTCAAATCCAAAAGGTAGAGAGGATCCAAAAATATCTTTCCCAAGAAAATTTATTAATCCATGAGCATCACAATCAATTCCAAAGTCAGACCCAAAGGTAACATGTGAAAAAACGTTAAAAAATAAGTTACTGGTTGGCCCAAAAAAACATTCTCCAATCCATGAACTATCATTTGAAGAAAAGTATACTACAAAAAATCATTCAAAGCCTCTTATCATTACCTTTTATCAAAATCCAAGCCCATCCAACATAGATCAAGTCACCACAAATAGTTAAGCTGGCTAAAAACCAACGCAAACAAAAAATAACATAGATGACAACAAATCTTCACGTGCAGAGAAAACCAACAAAATACATTTGAACTGACACACCACACAAATCATCTAAGCAAGTCCACCAAATGGCATACCTTGAAAATACTCTATGGACCAATGCAAATCATTCTTCGAGCCTGTTCAACCCCATCTTAACAGCCAACCTTATTGTCAATCAAACAACATAATCAATCTCTGAAAGATAATTTGTTTGGGAACTTGTACACATGATATTGTAATATAAGCAGTAATTGTTTATGAAGTCCAAAGATGCAAGCCATCATCATTTCAAATAAGATATTCAAATATTCTTTCATGCACATGTTAGTCTCCTGAAAACAAATCTTATTCCTCAATCAATATCATAGCCTTAATCCTTTTTTTTCAAATCTTATTCGTCAATCATACCCTCTATCAGAAAAAATACACTAATCGGATAATGATACTACACCAGAGATGATTGACATCAATGACAACACAAACCATAATGCTAAGAAACTCATTTTTGCTACTATTGTCCATTAAAAATAAGTTATTTTGCGATCATAGTTTTAATAATAGGGTCATAAATACCATTGAATTTTTTTTATAAATTTCGTATAGAAAATAATTAAGCCATGTAAAATCCTTGCTTCAAATGTGCATTTGGGTGGTGACCATTCTATAATGGCTCTAAACATTTTTGGGTCCATTTTTAGCCCATGATAGATCACAAAGCCTAAATATACCAACTACTCCTTCATAAAACTACATTTATTCAAGTTAATTTGGAACTTTTCTTCCTTTAACCATTGTAAAACCAATTGCAAATTTTTCATGTGATCCTCTTTTGTTTTACTAAAAATCTAAATATCATCAAGTTAAATGTTCACAAACTTACCAAGGTATGGTTCACTTTACTCATGAATCTCACATATGTACTTGGTATGCTAGTTAGCCCAAATGACATGATCAACCATTTGTATAGCCCATCTTTGGTCTTGATCATTATCTTCCATTCACCACCTTTCCTTATTCAAATTCACTGGTAGTGAATTTTCAAATCAGTCTTTGTGAAATATCCCACTTCACTCAAACAATCCATCAGGTCTTCCATTCATAGCAATGTAAATTGATATTTGATGAATATTTTTATCAAGTCCTCACAATCTATGCACATTTTTCATTCTCCACTCCACTTTTATGCCAACCCTACTGGAAAAATGAATGGACTTGTGCTTTCTCTGATCAACCCCTTGTCTAGTAATTCTTGAACTTGTCTTTTTACTTCTTCATTTTATTTTGGGTCATCCTATATGCAATCATATTAGGTAAACTCACTCGAAAGAATAGATCTATATGGTGACTAATGATTATCATTGGAGAAAGACCTAGAAATTCACATGACATGATTTCAACATATTATTCTAGTAATTTTAAGATTTTCTTCTTCCATTTCTACTATTACCCCCTTCCCTGCAAACTTAGAAGCACTAGCAAAACAAATTGTTTCATCCTTTACTTCATTTAAAATTTTCTTCTTGAAATAAGATATGCCTTTTGTCCCTTGCTTGGTTATTTATCTCTATCCTATAATGGTTGTAAGGTACAGTTCATTCCCATCCTTGGTGATTTTATAAGTGTTCTTCTCACTATCATGGATAGATTTCCTATCATATTGTCATGGTATTCCAAATAAAACCTGACAAGCATCTATAGGAATTTTATGACACGTAATTTCATCTCTTATAAGACCCACTGTGAAAATTAATTAACAATTTTCCTTTTACCATTAATTGACATGCTCATTCTATAACCATGATACCTTAAAGGGCCTTGAATCTTAACTTTTCTACCACATCTCTAAATGCCAAAATATTAGTGCATCTTGATGAAGGGTACTCCTCTTACAAACCAAATCATATAAAAGATCAAGAAATAAACAAAAATGAAGGAAAGAAAGACATCCTTTCTAGTATCTCAACAAAGGAAATATGATACTAAAAAAAATTACCACCTAGACTAGTTGCCTAAATCAATGAGGGGGAAAATGCCAAAAACATTTAGACTTTTGTGGGAGAAAACCTTGTGCCACCTAAAAATAGATAATCCTTGCCAAAATAAAAGGTTGTTGCCCCACTACTGGAGACATAGCTAAAAAGGGAACATTATACAGATTTTCCCTTGGATCTATGAATCATATCAGTTTTTTAAATTTTAATCAAAGCTTAAGTTTTAATGCAAAAGCTTAACATTAAGGGATTTTAATATCTAAGGCTAACTTAAATTATAAGGAAATTGGTTAAGTGATTTATAATTAATGTGGATATTTATTAATATAATTCAATTATGTATATTGTTAATAAAGGAAAATTAATTTTTATTTCAAAATTTAAAGAAAAAATATATTATTAAATATGAAAATATAACTAAGAAACACAATAAGAATAAGAGATAAATAATTTGAATTATAAAAATTTTAAATTATATAATTTAAAGTGGTGTTGTTTATATTAATACCTCAATAGTTACAATAATAAATTATTATTTTTTTATAGGCAAAACACAACTCGAGGGGTTGCACCTATTATGTTATATGTATTCAAATATTAAGTTTTACATAGTAGGAGTGATGAAATCTTCAAAAAAACCCAATTGACATTACATACCCTACAACCTTCCCTAACTAGAATCTACCTTACATTGTCATTATAACAAGACTGTATTGGGAAGGGGCAATACTCATCCCTTGATGCCTTATCTACTACCAGTGCATTAGACAAAAGGGGAGTAACTGAATATATATCATCCAAATATGAGCTAATAACCAAGCTCCTTGACCCAAAATGGAGCTTAACTATAATCTTAGGTCTAAATCCTAGCCCAAGCTGCTTGTCACAAAATGAAGCATTTCTATAGTTATATATTAATCTCCAACCCATACACAACACAAAAATATAAGAGATTCATTTTTCTAGAGTTTTCCAGAGTCTAGATGAGCTTTGAGGAGTCCAAAGAAGCATCCTACAAATTCTGGTTTTGAAAATACTTCTCAGCCTATTCTCTGAGCATTCACCCAAGAAAGCCACCTGGTGTCTGCTAACCAAAAGTCTCACAAGTGTGTCTATTCTTTCCGCATTTGTAGAAATAAACTCTCTTAAAACAATGCCGCTAAGAAAGAGTTAATGAGATAATAATCCTAAAGAGATCTCTCCTCCTTTTAATCTTTCTCAAAAAATTAGAAATTATTGCATTTACACCCTCGCAGTTGAGGCATACAACCACAACATATCAATAATTAATTCATTTTATGTGAGGCCTTCAGTTCACATAGTTGTGTGTACATTACCATCCCAAAGCATTATTGTCATTTGTATAATTTCTCAAAAAAAAATCTCCTAACACATGTGACAGGGATAGAGAATTTGGTTGTCATAGCTAGATCCCATCATTTCAAAACCAATATTAGTAATGATAGTACAAACCATCATTTCCTATATGCAAAATATTATTCCCACAAGAAAACCAAATTCCACCTTTTTCTCAAGTGACTAGATTATGTCACCCAATGACAAGGATACTACATGTTTGCTTCTGAAGCTACCTTGGCCAGCTCATTAGCCTTGTCATTACCTTCCGTGTATACATGGGAGGTGATGGTGTTTGAAAAATTTTATACTATAAAAAACTACCAATATACCTTGAGACTGATGTTAGGAGTGGTTAGCTCCAAGTATGAAAGCCCTAAAAGGTAAATGGACCAACTATAGGGTCAAGACTGCCCTCTGTACTTCTGGCTCTGCAAAACCAAGGTGGGTGCACCTAATCCAGATAAAATATTTAACTTTCACAACTCCTTATACTCTGGATTTTGACAACAGATAAATGGTAGTGAAAGGTCATTGAATGAGTGGTTATCATCTCATACTTTCTTACCATTTATCTGTTGTCAAAATCCAGAGTATAAGGAGTTGTGAAAGTTAAATATTTTATCTGGATTAGGTGCACCCACCTTGGTTTTGCAGAGCCAGAAGTGCAGAGAGAAGTCTTGACCCTATAGTTGGTCCATTTACCTTGTAGGGCTTTCATACTTGGAGCTAACCACTCCTAACATCAGTCTCAAGGTATATTGGTAGCTTTTCATAGCATAAACATTTTCAAACACCAACAGGAGGTTGGAAATCACCTAATTTTTGGAATATAACACATATGTCATCCATCCATTTTCAAAAATTTTAGTACATGATCTATCTTAGTATGATTTCATTGACTATCAACATCGAGTCCCCTTCTAGATGCAGTTTTTCAACTCTCAACTCCAGTCCTAGCTTCACCCCTAACTACGCTTCCCTTAATTCTACCTCACTATTTGTAGTAGTTCCTAAGGTAAAGATTTCAATCCAAGGATAATACCTTGATGTTTTTGAGTTATACAACTTGTGCCACTCAGACCAGGGTTTCCCTTAGAGTCACTGTCAAAATTGATTTTAACTTAATCTTGCTCAGGAGCTCTCCATTTCACTTCACTCTGATCCAAATGTGAAAGATGAACCTTTTGAGCCCCATTAACGAGGGTACAATAATGTACCAATGCTTAAAATAAAGCTTAGACAATAATTATATCTTTTAGTTCATATATATTTTTTATAGTTACAAGGAATTTCTTAGATCTTATATATTTTATCTTTGTCATTAGACAAAACTTGCAATGACAATTTAATTAATTTGATAGTAGTCAAAGCTTTCAAATCTACTTCTAGCATTGAAGCATTCTTCTCTATATTTTCCAAATGTCATTTTCTTAAGAATTAAGATCTCATCCTCTACTAGACATAAAAATAATTTAACGAGAACATAAAATTAGCTTTCTTAACAAACTAAACTAATCAAATTTTAGACCTCTATCCAATAAATTAAAGGTTAATTAAAAATGTTTGTGATAATTATTATTTTTTGTTTCAAATTTATTCTTAAATATAAATAATATTTAAAACAAATTTAAAAATTATATTTCAATCTAAATCACAAAATATAAAGTAATAAAATTCTTTTTGTGAAATAATCATCTTGTAATTTACTTTCAAATGGATACTTTCGTACTCTTAGAATTGTCATCTTTACTTCAAATATACTTACAAATAACCAATATTGAAAACAACTATACAACCCATTTTATCAAAATATAAATCATAATAATTAACATATTTCCACAATCAACATAGAAATCACTCTTTCTCCTCTCTTTTAAAAAAGTCTTGGTCCGCAACTCACATTTTGGTGGGATTAAGGTGTCTCAACCTTAGACTCCTAACTTGTTGAATTATTTATTTGTTGCATAATTGATCTACCCCAAGTTATTAACTTCCTAAATTTTCATTCACTTTTTAAGACCTCTTGTGGGGTGGTGTCCTACATGGTAGGTGATGAGTGTTGATCTGTGGTGACAAATAAGGAAAGTACTGTACACTTTTCTGCAATTTGTGGGGTTCAAAACAACGATCCAAATTTTTTTTTGGTTAACTCATCAAGCATTTTTTGGGTTGACACATCAACCATTTTCCTAGGTTGACTCGTCAAACATTTCCCCAGGTTGATCCGTCAAGCACGTTTTAGGGTTAGGTTTTATCTATAAGAAAAACAATGTTAGGGTTATGGCTGCTTAGAATGTAGATGTATTGTAGCATTTGCAATGATATTGAGCTATGAGGGATCTTTGGTTGTAATCTTTTAAAATTACTGGATAATAATATTGGACTCTTTGTTTGGTGGACGTAGCCTAGGATTGGGTGAACCACGTTAAATTTGTGTCTTCTTGTTCTACTTATGTGTGCTTTTATTTCTTTGCATTATTGGTTATATTTGCTTGTAAATGTTAATTTTCTGTCTTCTATTCCTAACAATGAGATGACAAATTTTTTATTTTCTATGAAGTTGGCACCCACTTGGAAGATGCTAAGTTTTGGGAATATATTGTCACATATTTCTATTTTGGAGTGGAAATTGGTTTGAAAATGTCTTATGTTGACTAAAGAGTCTTGGTTTGCAATTCCTATTATGTATCAGAATTGTATTTTAGCAATTGGCATTTTTTATGGAGCTCACTTCTGACAAGTGGTATGAGGTAAGGAAGACATCTATTAGTCATATATTTTATATGTTGTACTTATATTGTTTTTAGAAAAATGATTGTCATGGATGAGATATGTGTTGTTTTTTGGGAAGTTACTATGAGCAACGTGTCATGAAATTAGCAAGATGTTTGTTATAACTTATGACTCAATTTACCTCTAAGGTTTTGAAGATGGTTTTGGAAACCATAGGTTCCCACCTCTTTATGTTGAGCTCTATATATATGTTGATGCCTTAGCTAATTTCAAAGAGTAGATGAGAGAAGTCCATTTCATAGGGGTTATGCTACTCGACTTTCTCGAGGATGAAACAAGATGCAAATCTCCATGTAAAGGCTTAGAGCTTGAAAATGTATTGTATCTTATTGTTGAATAATATATTGGCTCTATTTTTTGGAGTGTGGGGTTTTTTACCCAAAATGGTTTTCCCCACGTATATCTATGCTTTTCTCTTCTATCTCTATCTTCTTGTTTCATAATTTTGAATTATTAAATATGTATGTCGTAATGTTGCTGAAATTTTTTTAAATTTATAAATTGCAATCACTTTCCTCTAAGGTTTTAATCATGGGGAATACACTATGTTAGTTTCCACTTATATGACATGATAGTACGTGCTTGAATAAATTTGTTGGAATCCATTTAAAACAATTATTGGATACTAGATGTGAATATTGATCTCATATGACTTTATGGAATGCCCTCATTTCCCTTCAGTTGGTATCAAAGACTAGTTATGCGATTTGCATGCTACTTGCATGTGAGGATTCATGGTGTTTCTAGTTCTGGGTAAATTTTTTGTTAAGATTTCTTAGATTGGAAATCTTGAAGAAATTTATTTTTGAAGGAATTGGTTGATGACTAATCCTTTGATGAGTGGAAGTTGTTGGTTGTATTTCCTGTTTTTGCTGCTTTGCCTTGTTCTTTGTCCTGCCTTCTGAAAATTTTCAGGTCTTCATACTTAAACCTTGTCAAAATTGCTTAAACCCTGAAAAACCCTAAGTATCCAAGTTAAAACGATGTATTTTGAAACCCTAGGTCATGTCTTTATATTTCATCGTTACTGTTTTCAAAGTCACTTAAGACATGTGCTTTAAGTCAGGTCGCCTGATCGTGTTACCCAGAACGAATATGCTAAATCCTCTCCCGACTTCGCTTTTGCCTTGTGTCGCGTAGTCTCCTTACAAAATGGAATATTCCTTCTGTGTCTTGAGACTTAGCGATATCTTTTTAGTCGGGTAGTCGCATGAACTTTGTGTTATGAGCTTTAAAAGAAATGGGACCCACTACTCAGTCGGGTGATCGCAAGAGAAGTAAAAAAGTCAAAAGAAATGTCATCAGACTTCACGATTCACTTCATGTCACATGATCGCTAGATTAGGTCATGATAAATAGTTAAGTATTCCTTCATTCGCGTGGTCTCGTGATGAAATGACAGTTAAGGGATAACAGCCCCGATTCTGCGACTAACTGTTTGGTGTTAGTGATTTCCCTCAGTTGGGATGTCGCCAGAACAGGAGTAATGACTCAGCTTTCCAGTATACATTAAGTGGGAAAAGGAACAGATGACATCTGTCATGATGTGAATGGTTGTCGGGAGGTCGCTAGAAGGAGGAAATGGATCAAGCGATAAAGAGACTAAGGTATGTTTGCCTTTAGTCGCAAGGTCTCCAGATGAATTAAGGGTATGTGAAAATATTAAGCGATCACGCGCCTGCCATTCGATGAAAGATTAAAGAGATCTAACGGTGGTCATGTTATCTGGAGAAAAAAGTGTCCCAGGGAAAAATTCCTCCCGACTTGGCGATTAGGTCATGTCGCAAAGTCGCCATAAACAGAGAAAGGGTACTTTTCAATGATAAGATCAAGTTTAAGTTATCTCCCAACTCAGCGACTAAGGTTGTCGTAAGAGGGAATATGAGTATCTAGCGACTTAGCGATAACTATAAAGATTAATGATGAACAGTTTATCGCCAAGTCTGGAGAAAGATGATGAGTTAGTGTTAATCCCACGCGACTTAGATTTTTACTTGTGTCGCCTGATCGCCAGATGGACTTGGATCAGCTAAGGTAAAGAACATGCATTGTCGCCAGGTCTGGAGATCAAACCTGGGTTAAGAGAAAGTGCTTGTGACAAAGAGACTTCCTGCTGTCGCGAGGTCGCCAGATCTTGAGATCTAAAATGTGGTGCCAAGTAGATGACATGACAGAACGGATCTCTCGGCGGCCAATCAGATACATGAATTTTGATTACTGTGCACAAAAGGTAGCTGAGATGTATGACAGAGGACAAATCAGAGGATGCCATGTCAGCTGTCTTAAACATTTGATGATTGCGCCAAAGATTCATAATTTCAAATTTGATTTTCTATCAACTTCGTGCAACTACGGCTAGGTTTTTGAAAGCTCACGATAGGGTAACTTAATGGCAGAACTGACATTTTTGAGTCATGAGCCATGTACTCTGAATCGAGATGGCTATAAACAGAGGATCGTCCTTTCATTCTTGTTCACCGTGCTTTCAGATTTCAGAGCTAAGTTGCTTATTTTCTGTGAAAAGTGATATTTAGAGCAAGTGCAGTATTTTCAAAGGTGATAAGAAACTTCTAAGAGTTACAGAGAATTGTATTCAGAACAGACAGTTGATATTGGAATTTAGATTTGTTTCAATATCATTCCAAACAGACATTCAAGGTGCTTGCAAGGATGAGTAGAGCTGTGAGCGTTGCTTCTACAAGTGGAGGCAGTGGAGAAGAGCAAAAAGGAAAACCTAGCTATTCAGACGAGTTTCTCCAGCTGCTCCCAGGTTCAACACAGAATAGGAAGATAGATGCAGGAGTTTTTAAAGATGATTTCATGAACATCAGAGATGTTGCAACCCTGGGAACAACAGGTTATTCTCTCTTTACATACTTTTATAAAAATTCAGATAAACCTATCCCTGTTTCAAACCCTTGGACATCTGGTCTGGGTAGATTATTAGTGCCTGATGTGTTCCTGGATGTTGACCTATTTTTGGACCTGGAAAATCATTATGATGCCCTTACAAAGACCATCAAGAGGGAAGATGGCACTGCCTTGCTGATATTAAATAGAAATTCTTTCATGCAAGCGTTTGGTTTATTCAGTTCCATGTCTACCAAAATTGACATGAAGAAACAGGAAAAGAGATATAGTCTCAAGCCTGGTGTTGCAAGGAGCTTGTTGAAGAAGCACATGCCAAAAGAATTAAGAGATCATGTAGGTCCTAAGGCTGA
>MU224799.1:173026-214246 GCA_018584345.1 Thuja plicata | reverse complement strand
AACGAAGAAGGACCTTATCCAGTCCTTAGCAATTAGGCTTTTCTTGTCTCTGAATCAGGAGTAGAAGGTACAAGATTCACATAGACATTTCAAGCATTGTGGTTCATACAAGAAAAATCCCTAACAGAAGTCTTGCATTTGATTTAAATTTTTAGGATACAACATGCATTTTTAAGGATGGTGAAGATGGAGTTTCGTGGAGTTGATCATACTTTTTCATTTACTATGATATTAATCATTTGCTCTTGTTTGATAATGTTATAACCCTAATACATGGTGGTGATATTACTTCTAATGGTTGTGGGTGGAAGAATTTTCATGTTAGGTTTTTTTAGGTACCTCGACAATATGGAGAAACTTGGGCTGTCTAAACTATGTTGTGAATTTGTTTATATTAGGTGCTTGTTTTAGTCCTAATATTGGAAGGCATTGTTTCATGACCCCCAAAAGCATGAAGGCTATGGATTTGATCATTTGATGATTTTGAAGCTTCTAGAATAGGCTATCACCCTTGGATGCATGTACTAGTGGTGGTTGTGGAATTGGCCTATAAATGAGTTTGGAGTTCTTGAACTACTTTTTCCTTATGGATGGTTGTGCTTGCATGGCTTAGATTTATATTCCTTGGATATGAAGGTTTTATAGATTTTACATTCAAAATATATGTTGATGCTCATCTATGATAATTCCATTATTTTGGTTTAACCTTTTTTGGCATTTTCAAACTTTTTAGTCTCCCAGATGTGAAGTGGGTATCGATGTGCATGGGTGTTCTTAAACACAATGTTTTTGTAGGCTTTACACGGTTAAGAAAAGATTGTGGTTTTATGGATTTGTTGAAGAGTTATTTTCTAGAACCTAGTTTCTTTGGGGTGATTTTAGATGAAATGTTTTCAGCTCTACACATGCTTTGTACATGGTGAGAGGTGTGATGATTTATCTACATGGATATGTGGTATGTGATTTCTCACTCAACATTTCTATGGTGATGCTTGATGGATTCCTGGACTATGGTGCTCAATGTGGACGTAACTGGCAAATCAGATTCTACTTGATTCGATGTTTGAGTCATTTTTTCCACATGATTGTTCTCTTTGAGATCTCATATTTTCAGTTTACTAATACGATAGTGAGTTTACATGTTTTAATGATTGGGTCTAAAATTTATGCATCTGTGTGGCTTGATCGCCTATTCAACTGTAGTGGAATAACTCAGATGTGGAATGTCTAGATATCCACCAATTTTGATTAAGTCATGATGCAAACTTGTTAGTTGGTCTTGTTTATGGTCACTTGTGCATTAGTGTGTTTTATTTTGAGATAATAGGATGGATGATGAGTGAGTACCTAGATAGTCAATTTTGGGGTCTTGTAGCTATTTCCTTGGTTTGGAAATATTGGTTTCACTTGGTGTGATTAGAAGTACACTTACATGTGTGCGGACTTAGAATATTTTCAGATTTAGGAGATGGCTATCAAAATTACATGTGTGGCTCAGTATAATGTTTCAATGGGAGTTGTTGACAGTAATGTGGACTCACCATTGGATGGTGGATGATCTTATTTAGTGTTGAAGATGTTGGAGGAAGCTTTAGATCTTGTTGTTGTAGAAGGTTTTTTTACATTTTTTGGTTCACTAGTAGGGGACAATTATCTTCGTGATGATTGGGGATGTTCTCATCTTGGAGGACTCAACAAGCTCTTGGTTGAGGTGTGGTTTATGCTTTCATTTGACATATTATCGGTGTTTGATAGGATGACTTGATATTATGTCATGGTGCACTATTATATATAGATTAAAGTTTTGGCATGATATTACTATCTGATATGCTCATATGGAGCATGGTATCTCCTAGGAGGAAATGGTTAGATCATGTTGTCATGTATGGGTTCCTAACTCTGTAGTTAGAAATTTGATAGTGGTCTAGAAAATTTTATTTGTATTGGGTGCATTGGTCATATACTTTAGAGCTTCATAAGAGTGAAAAGATGCTTTTAGAGTTTTGCGTGGATTAATCATTTGGTGGTACTCATAGATACAAGGAGACTTAGGTGCAGTTGTAGTTCTCTTGAGATGAGAGACATATTCTTAGATGGTTACTCTTAATGAGATTTCAATTATAAGTATGAGGAGCCTACACCTTGGTTAGATGTGAGTTCAATAGATACTTGTGAGGAGATTGTTCTTGGATGAGTCATATTGACTTTGATATCTTGGAGGAGCATTCTCGTTCTCCACTCTTGGTCTAATTGTCAGTTTATCACTTGAGAAGTATTGTCAACTATTACTCTTATGTGCTTTATGTTTTTATTTCATATTCATGGATTTTGAGCTATGATCAGATGGCTCTAGAGGATTCATTATGGGAGATGGACATCATGGTTATATCCATGGTATGTTTTTTTCTTTTATGATGATCATATGGGATAGTAGTGGGTTGATTTCCTAAAATGGGAAATGGAGTAGTTTGATTTTATTTGAGAGGATTTTCATCCATATAGAGACATGGTATATATGTTATGCTTGATCTCTTGAGGTTGAATAGGTCTAAATGTTGTTATGGATTTTCTCTCAAGATTGTCAAGGAGATCATACTTGACACAACTAGAATCAGAGGCGTATGTAGAAGGACGAGCTACATGTTTATGGTTTTTGGTTTCTCTCTGGTCTTGATGATCTTTCTGGAGGTTCATATTCACTTGACATTAGATGTGAGGTTATGTGTGGAGCTGTAGTGATCACTAGCTTGTGGTCATTAATGACATGGAGGTTCTTGTATCTCTTTCTTCTATCATATGTGGAGATCTTGGAAGAGTTGTTGAGAATTATTGGAGAGATGTTTCTTGCAATAGTTTTTTTTTTGTAGGTTTTGCATATATTTGTGGATGGTCCTTGGTACTACATGATTACATTTTATATGTATTGTAATTGGTAGATTTAGTATGACTTTTTTCTTTTCAAATATGACATTACCCATGTAGTGGGAGTTCTTGGATGTGTTTGGTCTTCATCGACTGCACATTGCGCTTGTGCTTCCCATGTATGGATTTGTTATATTGGTAGCATGAGTTGATTGTTGTTTGGATATTTTGAGGTATATGTGATTGGATGGGTTGGCACTCGTTGTGGTTTCTATTTGCAATCCCATGGGATTATCAATTGGATGAGAGAAAAAAATTTGGTTGTTGTTCTAGCTGATGCTCTATCTTATTTTTTGGAGGCCTACATTGTAGTTGTGTTTTGGTTATGGGCTTTGAAGTTGATGTTATTTTTTTCTTCTGTATAGCTGGTGAGCATAGTAAAGCGGTGGAAGTATCATGTAGACTTTTTTATCATTGAGATCTTTTGCTTATGTTCTTTCGACTGGTATCTTAATGGAGCACGAGAGCATGTTTGAGACTATGATGATGAAAATGGTGATCAATGGTAGACACCAATTCCATATACATTAGGAATACCAAACTCCCAACAAGGTGAGTTCGATTTGCACAACCAAGGAAGGAAGGATGCAAATTTTTGATCCACACACAATGTGGGATTGGTTTGTTTGGTGGATTCCTTTTGTGATGATATAAAGAATGATATGTAAAAATTATAAATGATTAAGAGAGTGAATTCACCTTGAAATGAGAAGGAGAAGGCTAATTTTTCATATCTGGAGTTGGCTGTGACTGTGTTGTCAGAAACATAAACTATTCTGGATCTGGAACCTTGAGACCCATGTTTTCTGACTGTGAAATATGCAGATCCTCAGGAAAATGTCGACCCAAGTTGGCTTTGTCCAAGAAATTTGGCCTTGTCTTAGAAGCACAAAAATTGATGAAATCTATAGCAGACCTATCACTGGTTCTGAAACTTTGAAAATTTGTATCTGAAGCTCTGCCACTATTCTTGCACATAGAAAATAAGGGTAAATTTTTGTCGGGAGGGGCTTGCCTTGGTCAAGCCCCTGTATAGAAATTAACCATGAAATGAAATAGATGTAATTGAAATAATGCTGACATGTAGCAAAGTTTATATCTAAACAATAAAATATATCATACCATGTAGATGCAATTGTCCTTGGAATGTGATCAAGAATGTCGATGCAATAGCTTTTGAATCAACACAAAAACCAAAAGGATATCATGTAAGACAAAACCTCATGTAGTAAATGTTGTAATTTGCCTCAATTTTGAATTAAAGAAGAACAAGAGGAACAAGAAGAAGAGGAAGACTTGATGTAGAAGTGTAGATCTCCTTCCTTGATGTCAAACTCCTTTGCTTGGCCTCCAATGAGGAAAATAGATAGATCTTGGAAGAAAATGCCTTGAATGCTTGATAATAAACGCCTTCAAAGGATGTTTATTGCACTTGGATCTCTTGAATGCACAATAACAACTCATGAATTGTTCACACATGGATGGATTGCTTGCATAAAAAATGGTGGATGTCAAAATGAGGGGATGAGGTTTCCCTTTATAGACATTTCAGGGCACAAATTATGCAAGGCCGACCTCAATTAAGCACCTAGGAGAAACAACCATGTATCGGGCATTGAGCCCAATAAATGAAAATGACTTAGGAAAAGGCCGACCTAAGTCAGCCTAGTCTAGGACAAGGCTGAACCAAGTCGGCCTTGTCCAGGCAAGATTTGTTAGAGTCATCCCAGGGCCTAGGGTTGCGTGCTGAAAGGGAGGTCCGAAAGGCCTTGTTTTTTGGGAAATAAGGGTTCCTTTTGAGATGTAAAATGCATGAAAAAATACCTAAAACGGGAATGAATTATGAATGAAGGGGAAAATGGGAAAATATGCATAGAAATTGGAGCTAACCTCAAGTTTGAAGGAGGACTTGTATATGAATTAATTATGCATTTAAGTGCAATATGAGGTGCTACCATAAGGAACACACTAAAGTGGGCTAAAAATGGTCTCACAATGAGCACAAGCCAAGTGCTTACTTTTTAGGATGGCACATTTAGCCCCCAATTTAGCGGGAGCATGAGACAAGCTCATGCTCACGGTAAAGGAAGAGAAAGAAGAATGAAAGAACAAGATGAAAGAGAGAGTTGATAGGTGAATTGCAAAGAGATAAGACAACACTAAGTTTAAGGACATAAGCCCCCAAACTAGGATCTTAACTCCACATCCATGCACAAGGGAATGAAAAAACAAAGAAAAAAAATAGAAAGGAAAAGAAAAGACAAAAGACACAAAATGAGTTAGTACTAAAACAAAAATCCAAATCAACTAGTGAAAGAGACCTCAACCATAAATGTCCCACCCACTAATATCATGTCTGGAAATCTATTACAAGAGCATAGATGATCACGTGGAAAGAACAAGAGAATCACTAAAGACAATATTAACTCCATGGTCTAACCTATTAGAGAGAGAGAGAGAGAGAGAGAGAGAGAGAGAGAGAGAGAGAGAGAGAGACTANGTGGAAAGAACAAGAGAATCACTAAAGACAATATTAACTCCATGGTCTAACCTATTAGAGAGAGAGAGAGAGAGAGAGAGAGAGAGAGAGAGAGAGAGAGAGAGAGTCTAGAAAATTATGTTATGCTAGTCAACTCTTACCTTTTTGCCCATGGGAAAACTTTTTTTTGTACATGGAGCGGCTTTAGGGGGATCAGTCTTATGAAAACCATCATCTCTATGTGGATCCATGTCTAAAGACTAGTCTTATGGAGATTCTGTGTGAATCCATGTCCAGGGATTAGTCTTGTGGAAATTCTGTATGAATCCTTGTCTAGGAATTAGCTTTAGAAATTTTGTGTGAATCCATGTCTAAGGATTAGTCTTTATGGAAGAATCCGCATGAATCCACAAAAGTGATAAATCTATGGATCAAAGAAACTATATGTAATCTACAAGGGAGGTTGCATGTATGCCCCCCTCCTTATGATGAGAACATAGGAGACATCATAATGAAGAGAATAAAGGATACTTACTTCCAATCAACAAGAAGACATTCGTAAAACAACAATGTATGTCATAAACTAGCTAAGAGTACTAACACTTATAAGCTAAGAAGACAGATAATCATGAAGGATATTGCTACTTGTGGAAAGCGACCCTTTAAAGGAAGAGATCTTATCGGAAAGACATCTACCTTCAATATGAGTTATTGAACAAAGATTGCAACTTCAAGATAAAGAGGGGGAGGAGAACAATAATGCCCCTATTTATCCCCTATCGCTAGATGAAATAGGGATTCTTGATGAAGGATTACAGACTTTGAAACACATACTAAGGGAAAATGTTTATAATGAACATAGGTTTGAAAATAAATAAGAGGTTTTCATACATGATACACCCCTCTTGCATAAGAGAGAATCTGAATCAAAACAACAATTATCTATAAGAAAAGAATGTCACATGATAAACAAATGCCATTATACTTAAGGAAAGTAGATCCTTAGACAAGAGAGAAAATAATATACAAGCAATCTTGCCCCCCAAGTGTGAAGTCAAGACAAAAAGTAATACACCCTTAACGATGGCTAGTTATTAATAGATATGTGATTCCAAGAAAATAAGTTGTAAATCAGAGAAAGATCTTAATTTAAAACAAGTATATTTTTCCAGAAAAGTCATCGCATATAAAGTAACCAAGTCATCAAGGAAAGAAATGAAAGCATGATTATTAAATGATGGAATGCCCTTTGAGGCATGAAAAAAGATTGTTAAACAAATATGTTAGTATCTTGCGTGAAACAAATTATCTCATGCCAAAAAGAATCCACTATCATAAAATAATAGAAAATCCCAAAGAGATGAAAGAAGGAAGAAGAAGGATGCCACCTTATGTCTACTTAGTGGTCAACTCAAATATACAAGATATGCACTTCCAAGTAAGGATAAATTGTAAGGAGTATACAAATATTATTAAGGAGAAAGATCCTAAACAAAAATTCCATATATGGGGAGACATCATAGTATAAAAGAGATGAACACAAAGTGATAATGGATCCTAGGCAAGGAGAAAAGGAAAGAAATCCAATATATGCCATAAGTGATAGATCTTTAATAATATGTACCTTCAAGCAAGCATAAGGTTGCAACCCTGGATGAAAATACTTATGTAAAACAACAAATCCTTGTAAGAAGGTCTATCATACTATAAAATATGCAATATTACAATGGATATTGGATATAAGAAAAATAAAGAAAAAGAATAAGGGAAGACACTTTTAAGCTCCCTAAATGGTTTCTCATGTATAAAAGATATGTGCTTGCAAGCAAACATAATGTTGCAACTTAGGATGTCAATATCCTTATGTAAACCAACAAATGCATGCCAGAAATGATGTCATTGTATACAAGAAACATGGCAATAAAGGGAGAAAATGGATCCCTAAAGGAAGAAAAAAACAAGAATCCCTTGCCCCCCAACTTAGAGAGTAAGAGAGAGAATCCTATTATGATTCCCTTAGTTCTCATTATGCAAAGAATGTTGCATAATGGAGAGAGACATAATAGGAAGTGGATGGCTAAGGTATGATATAAAGAAATTGTATGATATCTGGTGTTAAAAGGAGAAGACCTTTGTTAGAATAACTGAGAGGGGGGGGGGGTGAATCAGTTAGAATCAGTTTCCTCACAAACTATCCTACAGTCTCAAATTTCTCTAGATGTATACCAAAACAAATTCAATCATATAAATCAACTCGGTGAAAATGTATTCTGTAAACTTAAACTTTCATCAATAATGTTTATCGAGTGTTAGTAAATTAATACTGTGATTACCGATCTAGGTCAGTAAATTAAAGTGTAAAGTAAAATAAAAATCCACAAAATTTATGCACATTGACACAAATTTTTAACATGGAAACCCTGCTAAGGGAAAAACCACCTGGGACCGGTAATCCAAAATATTTTCACTCTTCTGAAGTGAGCTCAGTGAAGAGCCAACCCTGTTAAAGGTTAAAATGCACACTATTAAATGTGACCTTGTTAGAGAATTTAAAACTAACAATTCTCTCTTGACCATGCATTCACTATGGGGTCAACAAGAAAACACTCAACATTCTCTAAATGTTATAATAAAGACTTCACTGTCCTACTCGGTTAAGAGATTTATCTGTAACAATGGTTAAAATGATAAAATAATGATCTGATTCAAATACAACTCTGATTTGCAGAATTTCAGATCTATTCTAAGTGCATAATACCTCTGATCAATTTGTAATTCTTCGGTTCATCTCATACTTCATACTTGTTCTGCTCGGTAATGTTCTTTCCTTTGTTTGCTCGGTGATGTCTGCAGAATAACGCTCGATTATGTCTTTAACCAGTTTGATTTGTCATGCATAAAATTTGCATGTAAGCATCAGGTGCATGTATATTCATAATGAATCTCTTCTCTCTTATATAGACATCATAGCTCATTTAATTTTCATCCTTCCGATCTTGCTGCTTAATCTCCATAATTTATTTTCTTGCTTGATCCTTCCTCGACACTTGTGTTATAAACACGTTTCAATCTCTTTTGTCTGATCTTCATTGAATTTTCATAACTGTTTGATCAAATAACAAACTTTATCTTTTACATTGAAATCATCAATTGCCAGCCCAACATCCAAGTCGGCCTCAATTTGAATTAATTTCTCGGTCTTAGTATTAACCATGTTGTGTCGACAATCCCTAGCTCAGTTGTCACTGTGCTCGATATACACTGTGCTTTACTTGGTTATTACTGTCTCTAGGTGTATACTAAACTCTTCATTCACCGACCACATAAACATTGTTTGTTCTAGATCTTCAAATCATAACGAATATTTTCCATCATAATAATACTCAAATAAGTTGACATCAATGACAATATATTATCTGATAATGTTTATCATCACTTCTGCAACTCGATTGAATATCAACAAATGAATTCAAACATATAATCAGTTGTAGTTCATCAATCTCTCCCTTTGGCATTGATGGCAACACAATATGAAATATGTAGTATAAAATGTCATACAAAAAATAACAAACTTTTTTTCTACAACTGCAACAATTTGTAGCTCTCCCTAGCTTAAATATAAGTTGTGTCAATATAACAAAATACTCACTATACAAACTCTCACTATAGTTTTGATTTTTCAGCTCTTGAATCTCTTTTCTCTCCCTTTCTCTGTACTCCCTCAGCGAGTAGATATTCCATTGATCAACTCTCTCCCTTTGATATTTCATGAATCTCTCCCTTTGAAAACAATTCCAAAAAGAAAATATGCATCTCTTCAGTAGCCAAAAAAATATCTTTGATTTTCGGTGCAGTAGGTACCTTTTATTGTATGGATATGTCTGTGTCAGTCCATTTCAGCTTTGCATCAACATGATTGATATTATGATTTCATGTGGGTTGATGCAACCTCCTAATCTGCTCAGTTACCAATAGACAAGGGACGAACCCCTAGTCTACCTCTCAAGTACTCAAATGTATCCTTCGGTAAGGGTTTTGTGAATATGTTGGCAAGTTGTTCTTTTGATTGTACATATTCCAGTATTACTTGTTTGTCTTTTACTTGTTCCCTCAAGTAGTGATACTTCATAGATATGTGCTTTTTCTTTGCATGCATCATAGGATTCTTTAAAATATTTATAGCACTTGTATTATCACAATAAATCATCACTGGTTCAGTGAGCTCCTCATTCATTCCTTTCAACAATTGTTTTATCCATGCTATGTTAGAACAATTTGCAGCAGCAACAACATACTTTGCTTCTGTAGTTGACTAAGATATGCATCCTTGCTTCTTTCTTATCCAAGTAAATAGTCTTTCTCTAATAAAGAATGCTCCACCAGTAGTACTCTTTCTATCATCTATGTTCCTAGCCCAATCAACATCAGTATAAACTTTCAATTCAAAATTTCCTTCTCTTTTATACCATATTCCATAATCCTCAGTATTCTTCAAATATCTAAAAATTATTTTTATAGCAGTCATATGTGATTCCCCGGGGTTAGCAGAAAATATTGCAATTATTCCAACTGCATGTGCAATGTCAGGTCTTGTGTGAACAACATACATCAACTTACCAATCATAGATCTGTACAAGGTTTGATTTACCTCAGGTGTCTTGTCTTCTTTTGTCAGTTTGCATCCTATCACCATAGGTGTTCTGACTGGTTTTGATTCTTCCATTCTGAATGTTTTTAGTACTTCCTTGATGTGTTTTTATTGAGTAATGCAGATACCTTCAGTCTATTGTAAAATTTGCAATCTTAGAAAAAATTTAATCTGACCAAACATCGACATTTCAAATTCTTTCCTCATTTTATCAGAAAATGAAGTGCATAAGTTATCATTACCTCCCAATATGATATCATCAACAAATATTTACACAATAAGTGTCTTATCATCATTTCCTCCTTTTAAATACAAATTCTTGTTGTCACTTGTTCTAATAAATCCAATACTTATAAGATAATAATGCAATCTTTCATACCATGCTCTCGGTGCTTGCTTCAGTCCATATAAATCTTTGTGTAACTTACATACCATGTGTGTTTGATCAGGATCAACAAATCCCTCAGGTTTTTCAATGTATACCTCTTCTTCCAGTAATCCATTCAAAAATGTAAAACTTACATCTATCTGATATACCTTGAATCCTTTATATGCAACATATGCAAGTAGTATTTTTACTCCTTCAAGTCTAGCAACGGGTGCAAAAGTTTCTTCGTAGTCAATTCCTTCTTGTGCATACCCTTTGCAAACCAATCTTGCTTTATTTCTGGTTACATTCTCATCTTCATTCAAATTGTTTCTGAAAATCCATTTGGTGCCAATGATATTTTAATCACTCGATCTTGGTACTAATGTCCATGTCTTATTTTTCTATATCTTCTCAATTTCCTCATTCATAGCATTAAACCATTCTACATTTTCTAATGCATCTCTAACATTATTAGGCTCAAATTCACAAATTAAACAAGTGTCATCTCTAAACTTACTTCTTGTCATTATGCTTGCTCTTTTATTTCCAATGATCTGATCTCATGGATGGTGTCTTCTTACATATTTAGAAAGTACAGGTTCAACTCTCTGTCCTACATCAAATTCTTCTATAGGTTAATTGTCTTTTGGTTCATGATCTTCAGTTTCAACATTTCCCTGATTCTTGGTCTGTGCTACCTGTTGCCCAATGACATTACCCTGTTGCACGGTAACGCTAGGCATCTGCATCAGTATAGTATCAGGTTCTTCCCAGTAAACAAATTTACTGTAATCTTTTGGTTCTCTCATGTTGTCCTCATCATTTAGCTCAACAAATTCATCAACTTTCACATTTTCACTCTCAATGATTTTGTTAGTTGTCTTGTTCAAACATTTGTAAGCTTTACTCTTAGTAGAATATCCAAGAAATATTCCTTCATCACTTTTCGAATCAAATTTACCATTTATCTCATATTTAACACAGACTACCAAATATTCTAAAATAGCTTACATTTGGTGTATACCCATACCATAGCTCATAAGGTGTTTTTTTTAATCTTTCTTCAGTTGTACGTGGTTCAGTGTGTAAACATTTGTGCTTACTACTTCTCTCCAATATGTTTGTGCAACTCGTTTCTCAATCATCAATGTTCTGGCACCATCAACAATTGATCTATTTCTTCTTTCAGCAATCCCATTCTGATGTGGTGTCCTCGGTACACAAACCTATCTCTTGATTCCATACTCATTAAAAAAGTTAGTGAAATCATCAAAAATAAATTCACCTCCTCTATCATATCTCAATCAGTTCATATCTTTACCATTTTCTTTTTCCACTTTAGCTTTATACCATTTAAAAATCTTAAATGCTTCAGATTTTTCTTTAGGAACATGACAATCATCAACATATAAGATAAAATATATGTCTCCATAATAGATTTGTGTTCTCATTGGTCCACATAGGTCAGTATGAACTAACTCCAAAATATCATTAGATGAGAAATTTTTTCTCTTGAAACTAGATTTTGACATCTTTCCCATTTGACAATTTTTGCCATTACATGGTCTGGTTTAGATAAGCTCGGTAAGCCTCTAACTTTTCTTTTTCTACTAATCTTAACCATGTCAAAATTTACATGAAAGTATTTTATGCCATAACCATATATCTTCATTCTTTGCCAATAAACAAGTAGTTTCAATTGTGTCAAGATAGATTAGGTTACCTTTAGATTATTCACCAGTGCCGATCAATTTTCCTTTTCCATCATAGTGATGACCTATAACTGATTGAATGTTTGAAGATGTTAAGTTGATGATCACCAAGATGCAGAAAGTTAATGCAAGACATTAAATCAGTTAATGTATTGTATTGTCATTGATGTCAACTTGATATAATCTGATTTGTTATATACAGAGTGTCAAAGACTTCAGAGAACCAGAGAGATAAAGGTTACGCTTTCAGTAATGCATAAAAGATCAGTATTCACTAAGTGACTACAAACACCGACGAGCAGTGTACCCCGACAGACAGAGAAACCCGAGAGGAAAGTCATAGTGTTTCCCGAACAAGAACTCGACAAGAAGAATCACAAGCATTACCGATGAGCAGAACTTCACAGTGATGCCCGACGGGAAAACAACCCCGATGGATAGAAAACCCCGACGGAGATGCCCGAGGAAAACTGAAGTGTTGACCAAAGCTAACAGAGAGCTAAAACACCGAAAAGAACTGCAGTTCAGAAATGACAAAAGACTTAGTTGGCAAGACCTAAAGAAGGAGTTAACTGGTTGTTAATATTGTTTTTATCGCCAAGTTAAAACTAGAGATAAGTAAAAGATTGAAAGTTGTTTTATTCCAGTTGTCAAAGAGAAATCTACAGGATAAAATTGAAGTAAAGCTTTAAAGCAAGATTGGCTAGAATTGCGGATCACGCCAAGAACAAGAAAGTCAAGAACAAAGAAATGGTGAAATCATGTCTATAAAGAGACAAGCTAATTCATTACAAAAAAATGGAGGAAAATAGAGAAGAAGGATGTTGAAGAGAAACTGATGAAGAAAGAAGTCTTCAATCAGACCTGATCAATCAAGATGAAGAACAAAGATAATTTTGTGGACACCGAGCAACAGAGAAGCACATCATCACCGAGAAGAAAGAAGTGGAGCAAAGGTATTGAGAAGATACATTGATCAGAAAGGTATTATGAGCTTACAATAGATCTGAAAATATGCAAAGTATAGTTGTATATGTGAACAAATCATTTACTGTTTCAATTTAACCATTGGATCAGAAAGTCTCTTAACCAAGTAGGACTTAACAATCCTTTCTATATTGAGATACATCCTAAGAAGTATCAAAAATTTTGTTCATGAAGATAGCATGAGATGCCAGATACCATTTGACAAACTACACTAGGTTTGGTCATAAAAGGTATCATAGAGATGTCATATATCAAGTGACAAACTATTCTATTTAAATCCTCTAACAAGGTCACACCTAATAGTGTGTTTTTAACATTTAACAAGGTTGGATCTTCACCGAGCTCACTTCAAAAGAGTGAAAATTTTGAGTTACCGGTCGTAATTGGTTTTTCCCTTAACAGGGTTTCACATTAAAAATTCATGTGTCAATGTGTTTATGAGTCATTACTTTAGTGTTTTGCATTACACATAACTAATCTGGATTTATTGATATACACTAAGCAATTTACTGCATTTCGGTAAATGAAACATTGTTAATCAGTAAACAGTAAGAATAAGGTTTAACAGTGAACTTCGAGTAGTAGTTATTTGTTGAGATTATTTCAAGGCATTCATCTTGTAGAACTGAAGATAACTAAAGGCTTAATATTGTGGTACTAAATTTTTGGGTTAATTTATTGGAATATTTTTTAGGCCACTGATTCACCCCCTCTTAGTTATTCTAACAATTGGTATCAGAGCTTGTGTGCTTAGAAAGGGAGTTTAACAACTCAATCAAAAGATCACAAAATGAGCAAACGAGATGTGCCCAAGTTGAACAAAGACAACTTTGCATCATGGCAAAGCAGGATAAGACTCCACCTATCAGGTATTCAAAATGATGTTGTTCAATACTTAGATATTGAGTTTGTGTTACCTACAAGACCTCACACACTTGAGCAATTAAGAGAAAATCATGAGCATAATTGCATGATGATAGAGCTTGCTTCCTCACTCTTCGATGTTGAGTTTTAAGATGTCAAAACATGCACCTCTGTAAAGAAAATATGGGATAAATTAAAGCTGGTACATGGAAGAGATGCTAATGTACTAAGAGCAAAGAACAGAAAGCCAAAGAGGTAAATTTGATGATCTAAGAATGAGAGAAGGATAAAATATCACTTAGTACAGCTGCAGAATAAAAGAGATAGTCAATGCTATCCGAGGAGTTGGAGGCATTCTTGAAGAAGAGACAGTGGTAAGTAAAATCTTAAGAACCTTAATGCCTGTATATACTATTAGAGTATCTTCTATACAAGAAATGAGAGCAGTAGAAAACAATAATGTCACTCTAGATAGCTTGGTTGGTAGACTGATTTCATTTGAGATGAATAACTTTGATAATAGTGTCTTACCATCTATTGAGTCTGCATTCAAATCTTCTTTGAAATTAAGTAAGTCAAGTCATAAACACACTATTAGAAATGATAGTGAAAGTGATAGTGATGACCAAAATCTTAATGAGATTGAAGCACTGATGGCTAAAAGATTGCAGAGAGGCAAAGGTAGATACAAAGGTAAATTACCACTTGTATGTTTTAATTGCAAAGAGATTGGACACTTTGCTACTAGATGCCCTAACAGAAGAAATGATGACAGAAGTAATGACAGATCATATGAAAATAAGTTTGATAGAAGTGATAACAGAGATTACTGAAGCAACCGACAATCTGACAGAAGAGATACCTGAGACTACAAGGACAAATGGAAGAAAGCTTGTTACCTAGCTGAGAAAAGAGATGGAGATACTGACACCAAATATGATGAAGACATTGAGATGGTATTTGTAGTCATGAAGGATGATTCAGACGAAGAAGAAAGGTATGTAGAGACTACACTCATATCTAAGGTTAGTAAGAATGATGTCTGGATTATAGATAGTGGCTGCACTCACCACATGACCGGTGATAAACAAAAGTTTGAAACTTTTGAGTACTATAATGATGGATCAGTAAGAATGGGTAATTACACACCTTATTCAATGGAAGGTAAAGGAACTATAATGTTGAATAACTTGATCAAATGTGAAAATACATACTAGGTAAAAGGACTTAACTATAATCTGTTGAGTGTTTCACATCTAAATAACACAAGTCACCGAGTAGCATTTGAGAATAAAAGGCAAAGATCTTTAATGAATCAGGAAGGTTGATCAGAACTGGTGAACAGACCAAAGGTAACCTTTTCTATCTTGATGACATTAACACCACTTGTTTAATAGCTAGAAATGAAGACATATGGTTATGGCATAAGAGATTATGTTATGTGAATGTTGACAACATGATTAAGATAAGAAATAAAAGGAAAGTAAGAGGCTTACCAAGCATGTCAAAGCCCAAGCATATCATGCATAAGAATTGTCAAAAAGGTAAGATGACAAAGTCTAGTTTTAAGAGAAAAGACCATACATCTAATGCTATTCTAGAATTAGTCCATACTGATCTATGTGGACCCATGAGAACAAAGAGTTAATATGGTGATAGATATTTCATTATTTTTGTAGATGATCATTCTAGAATGATGTCAGTTATGTTCTTAAAAGAAAAATCAGAAGCATTCAAGATGTTTAAATGGTATAAAGTTATGGTAGAAAAACAAAGTGGTAAGGAATTAAAATGCTTATGATCAGATAGAGGAGAACTTGTTTCTGATGAATTCACTAACTATTACAATGAACTTGGAATTAAAAGATAGGTTTCTGCACCAAGAACAACACAAAAAAATAGGATTGTTGAAAGGAGAAACAAACACGATGATGTTATGATTGTGCAAGAACACAGATGATTGAGAAAAGCATCATTCAAACATTCTGGAGGGAAGCTGTCAGTACTGTTGTATACACATTGAACATAGTACAATTAAAGAAAGACACCAAGAAGACACCCTATGAGCTATGGTATGGTTACACACCCAATGTAAGTTACTTCAGAATTTCTGGTAGTCAATGTTATATTTTTAAAGATGATAGAAATGGAAATATTGACTCCAAAAGTGATGAAGGTATCTCTCTAGGGTATTCCACCAAGAGCAAGGCTTATAAATGTCTTAACAAGTCCTCTAACAAAATCATTAAAAGTGCAAATATCAGAATAAATGAATATACAGAGAAAAATGATGAGGAAAATTGAAAAGAACCAGAAGAATACAACAGGTTTGTTTACACTGAAGAACCTGACACTCTACCTGAGCAACAATGTATCGCTCCCAAGCAACAAAACATTGCACCCGAGAATCAGGCTGCAATTACCAAAAATCAGGAAAATGATGTTCCGAACGATGGAGATCAGAATGAAGGTCAAGATGATGATCATAATGATGAACAAAGAAATGAATCGATACTTGCCAAGTATGTCAGAGGACACCATCCATAGACTCAGATCATAGGAGACAAGAAGGTTGGAATGAGAACAAGAAGTAAGTCACTGAACACTAGATGTTTAATTTGTGATTTTGAGCCTAAATCTGTTAATATTGCACTTGAAAATGAAGAATGGGTCAGTTCTATGAATGAAGAAATAGAACAGATTAAGAAGAACAAAACATGGACACTAGTACCGAGACCAAATGACAAGAATGTCATCAGTACCAAATGGATATTCAAAAATAGGTTGAATGAGAATGGAGAAGTCACAAGAAATAAATCAAGATTAGTATACAAGAGGTATGCACAAGTAGAAGGTATTGATTATGGAGAAACCTTTGCACCCATTGCTAGAATAGGAGTAAGAATTTTACTTGCTTATACTGCATTCAAAGGATTCAAGGTATACCAGATGGATGTCAAATATGCATTCCTAAATGGAATACTAGAAGAAGAAGTATACATTGAACAACCAGAAGGGTTTGTTGATCCAGAAAAGAGAAACATGGTATGGAGACTACACAAATCCTTGTATGGATTGAAACAAGCACCTAGAACATGGTATGAAAGACTTCACTCATATCTCATAAGCATTGAATTTGTAAGAACAAGTGAAAATAACAATATGTACTTAAAAGAAGATACTTATGGTAATATAATGATTGCTGAAATATTTGTTGATGATATCATATTTGGGGGTAATGATATGTTATGTAAATCCTTTGCTAATGAAATGAGCAAAGAATTTGAGATGTCGACGTTTGGGGAGATCAAATTATTTCTTGGTCTACAAATTCTTCAACAAGATGCAGGCATATATATCACGCAATCCAAATACATCAAGGAAGTGTTGAAGATATTCAAGATGGAAGATTCCAAGCCAATTGGAACACATATGGCAACCAGATGTAAGCTGAAAAAAGAAGACAAATCAAAAGAGGTAAATCAAATCTTGTATAGATCAATGATTGAAAAACTAATGTATGTTGTTCATACTAGACCAGTTATAACACATGTCATTGGAATAGTTGCAAGATTCTTTGCTAATCCCAAAGAATCACACATGACTGTTGTCAAGAGAATTCTGAGATATCTAAAGAACACCGTGGACTATGAATTATGGTATAAAAGAGAAGGCAAATCTGAGCTTCAAGTCTATATAGATGCTAATTGGGCTGGCAACTTAGATGACCGAAAGAGCACAACTGGAGGAGCATTATTCATGGGTGATAGACTTGTAACATGGATCAGCAAGAAGCAAGGATGCATCTCACAATCTACTACAAAAGTAGAATATGTGGTTGCTGCTGCAAATTGCTCTAACATTGCATGGATCAAACAGTTGCTGAAAGGTATGAATATGAAGATTCTTGAACTAGTGATTATCTATTGTAATAATACCAGTGTAATTAACATTTCTAAGAATCCAGTCATGCATGCTAAGACAAAGAATATATCTATCAAGTATCATTACTTAAGAGAACAAGTACAAAAGAAAGAGGTGATACTAGAATATGTTCAATCAAAGGAACAATTAGCTGATATATTCACAAAGCCATTGCCTAAAGATACATTTGAGTACCTAAGATAGAGGCTAGGGGTCCGACCCTTGTCTATTGGTGAGTAAGCTGACTAGGAGGCTGCATCAGCCTACACATAATCAGAAGATCATTCATGTTGATGCAAGCACAAAAATGGATTGCAAAGATACATTAGTACACAACAAGGTACATATCTGCACAAAACACAAGAGTCACTATATTACTAATGGATAGGGAAATTCAAGTAGTAAATTATAACTTTGGCATGATCAATGTTTACTTTGGCATTGTTGTCAAAGGGAGAGAAGTTCCTAAAAATTCAAAGGGAGAGATAATCATTAACCAAAGGGAGAGAATATCCAGAATATCCAAAGGGAGAGAAGATATCCAAAGGGGGAGATGTAACCTGTAAAGGGAGAGAAGTATCATGAAGGAAAAGATGACTTATTGTTGTTAAAGGAAAAAAAGATGATTAAGGAGAGGAATAGTCAAAGGGAGAGACAACATCAGAGAAAGAATCAGAACCAACTACATCTATCCAGTGAAGGGATTTAAGATTAAAGAAAGCACTCTGAAAGAAATAAATCTAAGTTATATGAGCTTACCGAGAGCCAGACATTTGTATTGGTTATTTGATGAACTACAACTGATATATTTCATATTGTATTAGTAATAATATAGTGTGATAATGTAGTGTGTTGCCATCAATGACAAAGGGAGAGATTGATGACCTATAACTGATTGAATGTTTGAAGATGTTAAGTTGATGATCACCAAGCTGCAAAAAGTTAATGCATGACATTAAATCAGTTAATGTATTGTATTGTCATTGATGTCAACTTGATATAATCTGATTGGTATAAAAAGTGTCAAAGACTTCATAGAACCCGATAGATAAAGGTTATGCTTTCAGTAATGCATAAAAGATCAGTATTCACTAAGTGACTACAAACACCGACATGCAGTGCACCCCGAGGAACAGAGAAATCCGAGAGGAAAGTCACAGTGTTACCCGAGCAAGAAACCTGACAAGCATTACCGACAAGTAGAACTTCACAGTGATGTCCGACGAACAGACAACCCCGATGGAGATGCCCGAGGAAAACTGAAGTTTTGATCGAAGCTAACATAGAGTTAAAACACCAAAAAGAACTAAAGTACAGAAATGACAAAAGACTTAGCTGGAAAGAGCTAAAGAAGGAGTTAACTGGTTTTTAATATTGTTTTTATCGCCAAGTTAAAACCAGAGATAAGTAAAAGATTTAAAGTTGTTTTATTCCAGTTGTCAAAGAGAAATCCACGGGATAAAACTAAAGTAAAGCTTTAAAGCAAGATTGGCTAGGATTTCAGATCATGCCAAGAACAAGAAAGTCAAGAACTGAGAAACGATGAAATCATGTTTATAAAGAGACAAGCTAATTCACTACGAAGAAGGGGAAAAATAGAGAAGAAGGATGCTGAAGAGAAACTGATGAAGAAAGAAGTCTTCAATCAGACCTGATCAAACAAGCTGAAGAACAAAGCTAATTTTGCGGACACCGAGCAACAAAGAAGCACAACATCACCAAGTAGAAAGAAGTGGAGAAAAGGTATTGAAAAGATACATTGATCAGAAAGGTATTATGAGATTACAATAGATCTGAAAATCTATAAAGTATAGTTGTGTAGGTGAACAGATCATTTACTGTTTCAATTTAACCATTGGATCAGAAAGTCTCTTAACCGAGCAGGACTTAACAATCCTTTCTATATTGAGATACATCCTAAGGAGTATCAAAAATTTTGGTCATGAAGATAGCATGAGATGCCAGATACCATTTGACAAACTACACTGGGTTTGGTCATAAAAGGTAGTATAGAGATGCCATATATCAAGTCACAAACTATTCTATTTAAATCCTCTAACAAGGTCACACCTAACAGTGTGTTTGTAACCTTTAACAGGGTTGGCTCTTCATCGAGCTCACTTCAAATGAGTGAAAATTTTGGGTTACCGGTCCCAAGTGGTTTTACCCTTAACAGGGTTTCCACATTAAAAATTCATGTGTTAATGTATTTATGAGTCATTACTTTAGTGTTTTGCATTACACATAACTAATTTGGATTTATCGATATACACTAAGCAATTTACTGCATTTCGGTGAATGAAAGACTGCTAATTGGTAAACAGTAAGAATAAGGTTTAACAGTGAACTCCGAGCAGTAGTTATTTGTTGAAATTATTTCAAGGCATTCATCTTGTATAACTGAAGATAACTAGAGGCTTAATATTGTGGTACTAAGTTTTTGGGTTAATTTATTAGAATATTTTTGAGGCCATTGATTCACCCCNTCCCCCCCCCCCCCCCCCCCCCCCTCTTAGTTATTCTCACATAGATTTTTTCTTTTCTATTCTCAAGGTGACCTGTGTTATTCAATTGTGAAACACTCAAGAGATTGTAGTTAAGTCATTTTACCCAATAAGCATTTTCACATTTGATTTGATTGTTCAGCATAATAGTACCTTTTCCTTTTACTTGACAGTGTGTATCATTTCCCATTCAAACTGAGCCTCCATCATAATGTTCAATAAATTCAAATTTTCCTTTATCACCAGTCATGTGATGTGTACAACCACTATCAATAAGCCATATATCATGTTTACTAACTTTAGAGATAAGTGTTGTTTCTACATACCTTTCATCTTCATCTAAATCATCTTTCAATGCTATGATCACTGTCTCAATATCTTCATCACTGTCAGAACTACTGTCATTAACTTTATCTTCAACAATGTAACAAGCTTTCTTACCTTTATCTTTATAATCTCAGTTATCTCTTCTGTCATACTATCGGTTGCTTATGAAGTCTCGGTCATCATTTCTATCATTAGATCTATCATTTCTATCATCATTTCTTTTTTTTAGGGCATCTTGCAACAAAATGACCAATCTCTTTACAATTAAAGCATATCAAAGGTAGTTTACCTTTATATCTTCCTTTACCTCTGTGTAATCTTCTAACCATTAAAACTTCAAGTTCATCAAGTTCCTTGTCATCACTATCACTGTCACTGTTATTTTTGATCATCTGTTTGCTACTAGATTTACCAATTTTCAAAGTAGACATAAATGTGGATTCCATAGATGGTACAATACTATGGTCAAAGTTATTAAGCTCAAAAGAGATCAATCTTCCAACAAGACTATCAACAGTAATGTTATTTCTAGGTGCAGCTCTCATTTCATGTATTGCAGAGACCCTTATAGAATAAATAGGCAATAGAGTTCTAAGAATCTTACTCACTATAGTGTCTTCATCAATGGTTCCACTAGATCCTCGAATAACATTCACAACTTCTTTAAGTCATCTACTGTACTGTGTGATGTTTTCTCCTTCCTTCATTTGCATGTCATCGAACTTTCCACAAAGACTTTCAGCTTTGGCTCTCAATACATTTGCATCTCCTCCATAAACTAGTGTAAGTTGATCCCACATCTTCTTGGCAGTTGTACATGTCTTGATGTCCTCAAAATTTGCATCAGTAAGTGAAGAAGCAATCTCCACCATGATAAGGTTATGCTCATGTTTCTTTTTTATCTGATTTACTGTCAAAGGTACAGTAGGTAAAATGAATTCATTGTCCAGAAAATTTGCAATGCTGTCTGCAATCCCTGATAAATATAGTCTCATTCTGTTTTACCATGTCGAGAAGTTATCCTTGTTCAAATTTTGTGTGTCTCTCTTATACATCTTGAAATTTTTAGCTTAAGTCCTTGAAAACTTTCTTCTAAGCACTGTAGGCTCTCTGATACGCACTGTACGCTTTGATACCAATTGTTAGAATAAATGAGAGGGGGGGGGGGGGGGGTTGAATCAGTTAGAATCAGTTTCCTCACAAATTATCCTATAGTCCCAAATTTCTCCAGATGTATACCAAAACAAATTCAATCATATAAATCAACTCAATGAAAATGTATTATGTAAACTTAAACTTTCATCAATAGTGTTTATTGAGTGTCAATAAATTAATACTATGATTACCGATCTAGGTCAATAAATTAAATTGTAAAGTAAAATGGCAATCCACAATATTTATGCACATTGACATAGTTTTTTAACGTGGAAACCCTGTTAAGGGAAAAACCACCTGGGACCGGTAACCCAAAATATTTTCACTCTTCTGAAGTGAGCTCGGTGAAGAGCCAACCCTGTTAAAGTTTACAATGCACACTGTTAAATGTGACCTTGTTAGAGGATTTAAAACTAACAACTCTCTCTTGACCATGCACTCACTATGGGTTCAACAAGAAAACACTCAACATTCTCTGAATGTTATAATAAAGACTTCACTGTCCTACTCGGTTAAGAGATTTATCTGTAACAATGGTTAAACTGATACAATAATGATCTTATTCAAATACAACTCTGATTTGCAGATATTTAGATCTATTCTAAGTACATAATACCTTTGATCAATTTGTACTTCTTCAGTTAATCTCATACTTCATACTTGTTCTTCTCGGTAATGCTCTTTCATTTGTTTGCTCGGCGATGTCTACAGAATAATGCTCGGTTTTGTCTTTAACTAGTTTGATCAGTCATGCATAAAATTTGCATGTAAGCATCAAGTGCATGTATATTCATAATAAATCTCTTGTCTCTTATATAGACATCATAGCTCATTTAATTTTCATCCTTCATATCTTGCCGCTTAATCTCCATCGTTTATTTTCCCGCTTGATCCTTCCTTGGCAGTTGTGTTATAAACACATTTCAATCTTTGTTGTCTGATCTTCATTGAATTTTCATAACTATTTGATCAAATAAAAAACTTTATGTTTTACCTCGAAATCATCAATTGCTAGCTTAACATCCAAGTCGGCCTCAATTTGAATTAATTGCTCGGTCTTAGTATTAACCGTGTTGTGTCAGCAATCCCTAGCTCAGTTGTCACTGTGCTCGGTATACACTGTGCTTTACTTGGTTATTACTGTCTCTCGATGTATACTAAACTCTTCATTCACCGACCACATAAACATTGTTTGTTCCAGATCTTCAAATCATAACAAATGTTTTCCATCATAATAATACTCAAATAAGTTGACATCAATGACAATACATTAAATGATAATGTTTATCATCACTTCTACAACTCGGTTGAATATCAAAAAATGACTTCAAACATATAATCAGTTGTAGTTCATCAGACCTTATCAACCAAATCTCTAATAAATCTTTTAAAACTTAGACAGTCTGCAAGAGAATGTTCATTAGTATGATGGTAGGAACACAAAAACTTACCATTAATTGGTTGTTGATCTTTTGGAAATTTTTGATAAGGGAATTTAAGACTAGGATATTTACTAATTGTCCAATAGATTCTTTTAGCTAACAAAAGGCGTTCATTAAAAGGTAATGCCATTGATAGAAGAATATCAAAAGAAGATTTTGGTTGAGATGATTGAGTTGAAGTAAGATTTTGAGTTATGAAATGGAAATGTGTAAGAGGATCTATAGGAGTCTCAATTCCACATTCATTAATATTGGGTCCTAGATCATATCCCAAAGGTGAATAAGATTCAATGTGAGGGTTTTGAGAGTGTGAAGAGGTAGGAATATTCTTTGGAGAGGAATTGTGATTACTATGTTTATCATCCTTAAGTGAAGAAGTATTTTCCAAATTATTCAATATCCTTGGAGAGAAATAAGATCATCCAAAGAATTGCATATACTAGCTTCCTCAAGGCTACTCCTTAGAATAGGGCAAGAAGGAGGAGATCTAGGTCTTTCTATAATGAGATCATTAGGAACTAGATCAGAATTAGTAGGCACTATAAGACTGGAATTAAAAGGTTTGTCTTTAGGGTCATCAACACACTCCATACATTTTGTTAGTATTTGAATGATGAAAGCACATGGGATCTTGAAATATGTCTTATAAGGGAGAGATATGTTGGTTAGCTTCATAATGCCATACATAAGAATACCATGAAGGAATACAAACATAATGAAATACCAAACAGTATGATTCACTTCATGCAATTGATAAAGATAATTAAGAAAAAAAGTAACCACATAGGTTATCACATGCCAATCCAATTTAGAAAGTTTCATGTTAACCACACCAAAGTAGATATAATATTTTGCAAAAGAAAGACAAATTAATGCACACAATAGAGATCACACAAAGAAGATCTAACTACTAAGTCAGATAGTATAATGTATGAAAGCGGCGTGTTCACCAAAATGTGATATGGAAAATGGTGATCAATTGTAGACCACCAATTCCATATACATTAGGAATACAAAACTCTCAACAAGGTGAATATGATTTGCACAACTAAGGAAGGAAGGGTGCAAATTCGTGATCCACACACAATGTGGGATTGGTTTGTTTGGTGGATTCATTTTGTGATGATATAAAGGATGATATGTAAAACTGATAAATGATTAAGAGACAGTGAATTCACCTTGAAATGAGAAGGAGAAGGCTGAGTTTTCAGATCTAGAGTTGATTGTCACTGTGCAGTCAAAAACATAAACTGTTATGGATCTGGAACCCTGAGACCTTTGTTTTTCTACTATGAAAAATACAGATCCTCGGGACAATGCCAACCCAAGTCGATATTGTCCAAGAAATTCGTCGTTGTCCTAGAAGCACAAAAGTTGATGAAATATGCAAGCAAACCTGTCATTAGTTCTGAAACTCTGAAAATATGGATCCAAAGCTTCGTCGCATGTTCCTACACACAAAAAATAATGCGAAATTGTTGTGGGGAGGGGCTTGCCTTGGTCAATCCCCTGTATAGGAATTAACCTCGAAATGAAATAGATGTAATTGAAATAATGCTGACATGTAGCAGAGATTAGATCTAAACAATGGAATATATTATACCATGTAGATACAATTAGCCTTAGAATGTGATCAAGAATGTTGATGCAATAGTTTTTGACTCAACACAAAAACCAAAAGGAAATCATGTAAGACAAAACCTCATGTAGCAGATGTTATAATTCGCTTCAATGTTGAATTGAAGAAGAAGAAGAGTCAGACTTGATGTAGAAGTGTAGATCTCCTTCCTTGATGTGAAACTCCTTTGCTTGGCCTCCAATGGGGAAAAGAGCTAGATCTTGGAAGAAAATTCCTTAAATGCTTGATAATGAATGCCTCCAATGGATCCTTGCTTGCACTTGGATCTCTTGAATGTACAATAACAACTCATGAATTGTTCACATATGGATGGATTGCTTGCAAAAAAATGGAGGATGTCAAAATGAGGGGAAGAGGTCTCCTTTTTATAGACATTTTGGAGCTCAGATTCTGCGAGGCCGACCCCGATTAAGCACCTAGGAGAAACAACCCTGCATTGGGCCCGGAGTTCAATAAATGAAAATGCCTTAGGACAAGGCCGACCCAGGCAAGCTTTGTTAGAGCTAGCCCGGGGCCTAGGGTTGTGTGCTGAAAGGGAGGTCTGAAAGGCCTTGTTTGTTGGGAAATCATGGCAACTTCCGAGATGTAAAATGCATGAAAAAGGACCTAAAAGGGGAATGAATTATGAATGGAGGGAAAAAATGGAAAAATATACATAGAAATTGGATCTAACCTCGAGTTTGAAGGAGGACATATATCTGAAATAATTATGCATTTGAGTGCAATATGAGGTCCTACCATAAGGAACACACTAAAGTGGGCTAAAAATGAGCACAAGCAAAGTGCTTACTTTGTAGGATGGTACAAAGACTAATGTGGTTTCATTGGTGGTTGTGATGATTTGGTTTCATTATTTTGTCTCCTAAGAAGTTGATCTAATAGACTCTTGACAAGTTTTTGAACGAGAGAATGTTGGGATTAAGGTGTCTCAACCTTAGAGTCCTAACATGTAAATTATTTAATCAATTGTTGCATAATTGATTTATCCTAAGTTATTAACTTCCAAAGATGTCATTCACTTTGTAGGATCTCTTGGTGATGTGTCATCCTACATGACAGGTGATGAGATGACATATTTCTCATTTTCTAGAAAGTCGCACCCACTTGGAAGATTCTACGTTTTGAGAAGATATTGTCATATATTTCAACTTTGGAGTGGAAATTGATTTGACAATTTCCTATGTTGACTAAAGAGTCTTGGTTTACAATTTTATATTATGTATTGGAGTTATATTTTAGCAATTGACATTTAAGGTGGAGTTCACTTTTGACAATTGACGTGAGTTAAAGAAGGCACTATCCTAGTCACAATATTTTCTATGTTGTACCTACATTGTATTTGACAAGATGACCGTTATGGATGAGATAGGTGTTGTTACCTTGGAAGTTGCTATTAGCAACATCTCATGGAATTGGAAAGATGTTTATTATGACAACTTACCTCTTAGGCATTGCAGATGGTTTTGGAAACCATAGGCATTTGCCTCTTTGTGTTGAGCTCTATATATATGTTGATGGTTTAGCTTATTTAGGGGAGGAATGATAGGAGTCCATTTCATAGGGGTTATGCTACCGGATTTTCTCCAAGGATGGAACAAGATGTGAATCTTCATGCAAAGGCTTAGAGTCTAAAAATGTATTATAACTTCTTGTTGAGTAATACACTGGCTCAATGTTTTGGAGTGTGGGATTTTTTACCCAAAAAGGTTTTCCTCACGCATATCTATGTTTTTCTCTTCTGATTCATTCTTCTTGTTTCATAATTCTGAAATATTAATTATGTATATCTTAATGTTGCTGAAAATTTCTTAAATCTGTAAATTGCAACCACTTTCCTCTAGGGTTTTAATCATATGGGAAATACACTATGTTTGTTTCTGCTTTTATGACGTAGTAGTATGTGCTTGTATTAGTTTGTTGGAATATGTTTTAAATAATTGTTGGATACTAGATGCGCATACTCATCCCATATGGCTTTCTGGGATGCCCTCATTTCCCTTCACATTTTATATCTTAAACTCTATTTCATCTGATGAATCATGGAGTGTGACCTGAAACATTGATTCAAAAAATTTGTACACTATCAAATTCAAAAATACAGAATTTATAATATAAATCATATTAAATTTTTGAACAAAGATTTTCTTCTTCATTTGAAAAAAACATTATCTCAAAACAGAGATAGCCATGTCTTAAGAACAACTAGTGGCAAAACTTTTAAGTACCAAATTTAATATAAAAAATGATTACAAAATAAAATCTCTTTCAATTTTTACCATTTGCCTGGACTAGAGAAGCTTATTGGAAACTGACTTTTACACATTTTTGTACACCCAAATACTTACATTGTCAAAATAGTGAGCTCCATGCAATAAAAGAGCTGTTGTAGTAGTTACTTAGATAACGATTTCTAACTCTCATATCCTCTTTCATCATAATGATGGATCACCAATTGTGATCCCAAACATTGATAGAAAAACTATCACACTATTGAACCCAAAAGCAATTATGATAGATAAACATTGTAATCCCCCTACTGAAACAAACCAACATATCCAATCAAGAACTGCAAGCCCAATACAAAGGCCAAGCCAAGAAAACCCAAACCATGAAAGGGCAGCAGATGATTTTGGTTGTTGGAATCAGTTGGTGAGCCAGAATCATCAGCAGTGTTTGATCCCTCTGGAACAGGTGTCAAAGGCACATTGGTGACAGGAGTTGAGTCAGCATCTTCATCATCTGGTGCAGGGGCATTGGGAGGAGGACTCAGAAGTGATGGAGGGAGCCCCTGCCCGTGCTCCACCATGATTTGAAACTTTTGTTCACCCTTGCTGCACTGAAATCCATCGTAATCTCCTGAGAAGAAATAGTTGATGCCCTCCTTCACCAGTGGGACAGCCACAGTGGAGGGCTTTGCATCAGCTGATGGGTCGCCAGTCGACCACTCAATGGTGTCATCGGTGTCAGCATCTTGAGAGTCACACATCTTGTACGTCGTAGAATTGTAAGTTTGGATCACTGTATGGTTCGTGTCTGTGTTGAAAACTGCAATACAGAGTCCACGGAGCAATGAGAAGAGAAGCAAAGTTTTGGGATAAATTGCATGTAAAATGAATTTGATAATCCATACTCTGCTCATTATCTCTTATTACAGTTTATATTAGTGACTAAGAACATTTTAGTTCAGTTTTGAGAAAATAAATCTACATATATATTAGCAACATTTTTGGGCTAACATTGTCAAGTTGGAGTGGACAAGCATGCTTAGAGAGGTATCTACAAAGCTAGCTATGTTAAAAACAGAGAAGCTGAGATAAATATGCACGGAGATGGCAGTGTCCAACTTGTAGGAGTGGATAACTTTGTTCGTATGGGGTGTTCATAGAGCTAGTTATCTTAAATATAAAGAAATTGGAATAAATGTGAATGGAAAGGGTGTGGACTTCTTGCATTGAGCTTCCCTTCACAACCATCATGCTCTCTCATGGTAGGTAACCACTCTAATGCCATTCATGAGATCCCAGGCCATTGATCTCCATTTATCAAATGCTCAATGGGAATCCTTGCACTTTCTCCTTCCTTATGGCCTCTACCAACCAATCAAATTGCTATCTAGGATATCATTGAACTTTTAAGGTCAAGGAGGAGGAGTATTCACATTTTCTTTGTAAACCTTTGAAGAGAGCTGCCCTACAGCAAAATGGTGTTTCAGAATTGCTTCTACAAGAAAAATCTTAGCCACATTACGAACCTTTAGTTTTAGTTTTATATACTTAAATTTATGAGAAGTTTACTGATAAACTAGAAGATGTCATTCCACCTACTCCCAGTCATGGATTTAAGCATAAAACCTCCAGTTTCCTCTTCTGAAATCTCTTTACCTTTTCATAGGGCCATCAGTAAAACTTAAATTGCTCCCTTATGAGGCAACCCTATAGGAATGGTCAACAAGATTATTTATTTTTTAGTTATAATTAATTAATAAATATGATCAAAGGTGCATCATAAATATGATTAAAGGTGCATCTTAACTGCGCATAGACATTTTGGTGCAAGACTCTTTCCATGTTTTACTCTCAGAACTTGTGCTGATAAAATCAGGGGATTACCAGGTAGGCAGAAGACCATCTCACTAAAATGTTTCAATTGGGAAATTAATGGGAAGGTTTCAATTGGGCCAGCAAAATGTTTCAACTATTTACAGAGCTGCTTGATAGATGGCAGCTTTCCAAATTATCCCTCTGGAATGGCTACCCGGTCTTTGAGATGTACTGATCCATAAATTACCTTACATTCTAAGGACTGGATAGCAGATCGTAAATATGAAATTAGAAACAAAAATTTTCTACTGAGAACAAGGTCAAAATCAAAGGTCTCATTTGTAAACAAATACATCCACAATTTACACTCTGGTAGAATCTTTCTCAAATAGTCTTCATAAATGATGAATGAAGCTATAATATATAGCAGAGGGTTCCTGTAACCTCAGCGAACCCAATCTGATGGTCAATTGAGTGCTGACAGTCAGATCTGTAGCATGAATACTTTCTTTATAAGCAAAGGGGCTTAAACCTGAGAGTAAAGAAGAGCAAGACATACGAATCATGATTTAGTTCAATGTGGAGCCACAGTGTAGATCTGCAGCTTGACATTCTCACAAGAAAATGAGTTTAAATTGAAGAGTAGAAGTCCACCTACTTTGACAAGTACTAGCAAATAGATCAGAGAAAGAAAGACTAGTACGATCTATAAATAGTTAGAAGAATTTTCGCCGAACCTATTATAAGCTTATGTAATTTTAGCCTTACATCCCTTATAAACACTCAGTTTAACTAGAATTTTATGCTTTGACAATTCATTTCAAAGCAGTTCCCCATCAAAAGAACAAACCCCATCAGACCAATGTGGATCGAATAACCCTAAAAATATGGGTCAGAATTCAAAGAACAGAACCCATGAGACCGATGTGGCCTAAATGACCTTAAAAATCATCAAATGCAAAAGGGTTGTAATTATGAAAACTTACTTAGATAGTCTCCGAGGCTGAAGTTTTTCCCTTCTGCCCAGCTGGCATAATCAATACTGGGTTTCATGAGCTTGTCGAACCATCCTAGCTTGTCCCCCACTGTATAATTCGTGTAGCCCTCCACTTCCACACAGCCAAATATCACTGCAATACTTAATACCCATATGCCCATCATCATAATTCTCTCCATGATTGAATTCTTTCTTTGATTTTTTCACAGACCCACTTCAATCAACTACCCTGTAAATCATTATCTCCCAATGATTTTTTATAATGCAGTGCTTCTCAGCTTCACTCTCAGACTTCAAATCGTCATCAAGCATTTAAAAAAAGTTAGTGATGGAAAGAGAGTTCTGTTTCTTTGTGTGTTTCTATGTGGGATGATGTGTCCTCCACCGACTCATGCTTGGCACGATTTGTCTATTTTATTGGCATGAAGTTGTATGACTCATTGGATGATCAGAGATCAATGGTGGAAATGAAACCCATGTGAAGCATTTCTGTCCAAGCAAAGGGATTAGGTACAATTTTCAATGCCTTCTTATTCCTTTCACCGTCAGGGATGAAAAGAAGTTCATTGGCAAACGATGAGCATGTGAACTGATCATAATAATATTATGTCAATGGCTGTGATCTCAATGCCAAAGGCTCAGATGCCATTTGTTTCAGTGTTTGATAAAGAAAATATCCATTGCCTAGTAAATACACATGTCACCTGTTGATATTAAAGTGATGCGCGCATCCAAAAAACAAAACAAGAGGAATTTTCTCTATAATTCGAGGAGTCTCGAATTGTCCAAAGTATAACAAGATGCCATGTATTTTAATGTTGGCAAAGAAGTTTGTTGTTTACACATGGAGCAACTTTTAAAAAAGTGATAATGCAAATCTAGCAGTTGGGATTTGTCTCTAGAGCAGGTCAGGTAAAGCAGAGAAGGGATCAAATTTATTCTTATTAGAAATGAACGTTGATACATTCCCCTAAGGTTAGTTTATCCCCATCTAACACTTGTATGTTTCAAATTCCAAAAGGCCCATACAGTTTTTCTTTAACCAAGGATGGGATAGGGCATATAGTGCGCCCACCCATCAAATGCCATGTTGTCAAGATGAAGATGAAGATGAAGATGAAGATGAAGATGAAGATGAAGATGAGATGAGATGAGATGCGAGGTTCCTTTTTAATTGGGATTTTTTTTGGAATATAAAACATAATAAATATTGTTTAGGGAGATTGTATCAAGTTCTTATAGCTAATTTTGTGCACTTGTAGATCTTAAATTATATATTTGATTTTTACGATTTTTTTCCGTCTCTTATTTGACTTAGCTACTTCAAAAATATTTATTTGTCTCTAATAGTATTGAGATTAGAGAGTGTAATCTTTTATAGAACTTGATGTATTTTGTTATTTTAGTTTAGTTGCATTAGATGAGGAAGGAGAATCTAGAAGTTGTATTATGGCCTTAATTTCTCCATTTTTGTTCTTTGTGTCAAATGGTGATTCATATATGGTTTTGTTGATCCATTGTAGTGGTATCCATACAATATTAGGGGCGCTTTGCTAAAGAGGTATTATGTAGCTCTACCTTGTAATGAAATAACTATCCATATTAGTGGGTATTGCAAGCATCTTTAGGGGTTTGTCTTAAAGAGATTGAATGACAGATAATCTCCATACCAATCAAACCCCACAAGCATTTGGAAATTGAAAACCTTAAAAAATGTGCAAGCGTATAAATGTTATGAAAGTAAATATGAGTGAAGCTAAAGAAAATGCAAAACATGACTTATGCATGCATTTTGCCAAAGATTTATTGTTTCTATGTACATTTATGTCTTTAATACTACTATTGTGTATTATCATGTGTAGTGTGCATTCATGCGATAACCCCTTTATTTCATAAGTTCCCATTCTCGATTCTATCGAACTCGTCAAACATAAGGTAAGTGTTGAGATTGTCTCTTTGATGGAGTTGTTTTTGAGATCCGCTTTCTTTTCCTTCCAAGGCATCACCTATGAGCAGGTTGATGTTGTGGCCAGGGGCTCCCCCTATCACCTGGGCGAACCCATAATAATGGGTTACATTTTTATGGATGAAAGAATTCTACACTTTTAGACAAATCTCATTTTTACCCACTTTCTATCGAAAGTGACTTTTGGTCGAATGTAAAAGTGCATCCAATTGAAAGTAATTGACCTCATGGTTTTGATCGAAACCAAGATTCGATCGAAAGTGTTTTTTTTAATTTTTAATTCATATTAAATGGTTTTCGATCGAAACCTCGAATTAGGGTTTTTTAAATTAAGAAAACCACTGTCGAAAATCTCATTTTTGACAGTGAGCTTGGATGGAACCTGTGCACCAATGAACCATCGAACCTCCGAAACACCACTTTCAAGTTGGTGATTTTTACCATTTTATGGAAAATTCTACTTCTCTTCTTATTACATTTTAAAAGATTTTTTTTACATGTGTGTGTGTGTGTGTGTGTGTGTGTGTGTGTGTGTGTGTGTTTATATATATGTTTGAAGATTTAGTTTAAAGAGATTAAATCAATATTTTATGTCAAATGATTAGAAAAAATTAAATTCTCTCTATGTGTGTGTGTGTGTGTGTCTGTGAAGATTTAGTTTAAAGAGACTAAATCAATATTTTATGTCAAATGATTAGAAAAAATAAATTTTGTGTGTGTGTGTGTGTGTGTCATTCTAAAAGAAAAAAAATTGAGGATTTTAAAAAGTTTAAAGAGATAAAGTCTCCTAAATTTATATTTATATTAAATATATTTAAGAGACTTAAAATATTTAAACTAACTAAAATCCTCAATTTTTTTTTCTAATTATTAACATGTATGAAATATAGAGTTTACCAATGAAAGAACTACAATAATGCAAAACACATGTCTTTGTTTAAACGTGACCTCTTTATTTGTATATTCCTAAATGTATTAGCTTTAATTTAACACTTGAGACTTCTCCTAAAAAACTTATGTTTTGACATAGAGAGAGTCTTAAGGGGATCTATGAAAGAGCTATAGAGTGATAGGATTGAGGAAAACTAAGAGGGGGGAATCAGTGTTCTTGGACTTTTGACTTTATTAAACTGATTGCACAAGCATAAACCAAATCTAATTAAAAGTAAACAACATAAACACAAGAAAAGCATTTATAACATTATGACACCATATTTTTTATCGTGGAAACTTGGTTAGGGGAAAAACTACGATGGGGATGGAACCCACAAGTAATTACTTCTGCAAAAATATTTACCATGTTAAATGTTTTAAGTATATAGGGGAATGCACATGGATTCAGACTTACAACCTAGAGCTCACTGCTCATATTACAATATATAGAGGCTCACAGCCATACATAATGATAGGATTACAATTCAACAAAAATGAACCGAGGGTTAACATCAACCATGCTTGAACAGTTCCATGTAAGTACAATGTAAATATGCTTATTTGATAGTTGAACCTCTGATCACTGATCCATTGCACATACGCAACATATCATTATCTTATCCAACCATCACATATATAAATCACCACAAAAACTTGATCTTATATATCTATCAACAAAGATAATAACTCCATCAATCGACCTCAAAAGTAATATAAATAACGTGTGAAGTGTGGGCTAGATCCAAGCTCAAAACGTGTTCCTAACCTTTAACAATGACATAGATATCATCATGCATGTCGGCTCCATCATATCCAGCTATCAAACTGATCAGATCATCGATCTAATAGGATCGCTGATCGATCTAATAACCAATTGTCTTTATTCTTCATTGTTCTCTATATCCCCGATACTCAGCAAGTCATAACTCAAGAAAATGATAACATTAACTATTGCAAACGTAGACAAAGGTAGACAATACCTCTCTGAAGCTCCTCCTAGGTTCATGCCTCAAAATACAATCATACATTCTTGTACCGATCCATATACTGAACCTTGTATAGTGTGCTAGTTTTCCCATACTTAGCCAAATCCGCACTCTAACCTTCGATATCATCATAGTATGCTAAGTAATTTTTAGAATCATGTATGGTTGCCATCAATGATAACATAGAACCCAAAAATAGAAGTCTATCTTGCTAACAATCTCCCCCTTTGGCGTTGATGACAACACTTAGTGAAAAATGACTAAGTGTCCAAACAAAATGCCAAACTGCCAAACTCCAAAGAGATTTATCCCTAACCAAAAATATGCACTCCCCCTGAGATGAATAACTTATTTTTACTCCTTATCTCTCCCCCTTTGACATCAATGGAAAAGGTCTAAAACTAAACCAAAATTGTTCTATCAAAATCCTATATATCTTTAGTATATACAAGTATACAACATATACTTACAAAGTTTAAACACATCAGAGAAAGTATTTCTCATAGTTTCCAAATCAACATCCCAACTCTTCCTCATGTTGTTCACTATCTGAATATGCCCACAAATGGTGTATGCAATCTTCTCTACAGTTGTAAGATATGTTACATCAGGATGTGAATAGGCTGCCTCTACCTCCTTTAAATCATCGAGCAAGATGTCCAGCTTCGGTGTGTTATGGCTTTGTAGTTCACCGATCCTCCTCTTAACTCTTTCCTTCACAATAATAAGGGTCCTGATTTTATCATTCAAGGATGTAACTTGAGCTGCATAACTAGAGGGTAAAGTTTACAAGGGATCATATGATCTTGATAGCTTACCCAACTCATCCTCACTCTCGCTTATTATCTTTTCAATATTAACAACATACTTGGGATAAAGATGTTTCCACCTTCAGTCAAAGAATCTCTCAACTGCTTAATTCTTATCCCCAAATATGTTATATCTTGTGTAATAGAATAAATATATTCATCATAACTTTTCTTATCAAACTCACGCCTCACTTTTACTAAAGTTGAATCCTCTAAGGAATGAAAGTGAGAATCTACTGCATTTAGAATTCCTTCCAACTGACCTAATAGGGAATCATTTTGATCTTGAGCATGTGTTGGCATAATCTTTCCCAATAGATCTGATGCAAGTACCAAGAGATCATTGCACTTCAAGTGTGTTTTCAAAATCTTCTTTCTTTCTTTGGCCTGAACCATCAAAGTAAGTCTCATCATCTGCACAAAATGAACAATGAGTCCAACTGAATAGGACCTTGAATGGATATTTAATATGTATATGTATCTTCCTTAAGGAACTCTTTCACTACCTTTGCAATGTCTCTTGCCTCTATTTTCACAATTATATCATCATAAACATTTACCTCCATTACCTCATCAGTCTGATCTACACCTTTTTCTTCTTCCTTATATTTCTCCTTAACCTCTTGTGTCTCAACATCTATTTCACATCATCAATTATCTGAACAACATTAACTTCTTCAACAATTTTCTTCTCTTCACCAATAACATAATTATTTTCAGATAAAGTCAGAGGAATAACATTACGTAGACCTTCATTCTCTATCATGGGTTCCACAGAAAATGTGATAGAAACTCCACCAATAAATACATCAGGCTCTTCATATAAGACCGATGACAATTGGCTTTGACAGTGAAGAATGTGTCACATAAACTTTGATAATTTAGAAAGAATCAATTCATCAAGTGTAGTAAGAGACCTACCTAGACTGTGCAAACCATATAATGTGATCTATAGGATGTCAAGAAGGAAAATGGAGAATACAATCATTCAAGGAAAAGGATTATTCATCTACCAAATTACTAGATCTAGTTCACATCAATCTTTGTGGACCGATAAGAACAATATTTTTTCAAGGTGAGAGGTACTTTATACTATTCATTGATGATTATTCTAGGTTGACTTGGGTTGCATTTCTTAGAGATAAATCAGAGGCTTTTGAAAAGTTAAAGATATTCAAGGCTAGAGTTGAACATGAATGTGGTAGAAGGATTAAATGTTTAAGATCTGACAAAGGAGGAGAATCTACTTCTGATGTGTTTGAGAGCTTTTGTGAGAAACATGGTATTAAGGGACAACTTTTAGTGGCCAAAACTCCACAACAAAATGGTGTAGTGGAAATAATGAACCATAATATTCAAGAAGCAACAAGGACTATGTTGAAGGAAGAAAGTTTACCAAAAGTTTACTGAAGAGAAGCACTACATACTGATGTATACATACTAAATAAACTTATGTCCTGGAAGATATGGGAAGACATCATATGAATTATGACATGGAAGAGCACCTACAGTGAAGTATTTCAAGATCTTTGGAAGCAAATGTGACATTTAGAAAGATGAAGATAATCTCGTTAAATTTGACGTCAGAGATGATGAAGGCATATTTCTGGGATAATCTATTAAGAACAAGGCATACTGGTGTTACAATAAAAAGCTGAATAAAATTATAGAGAGCGTGAATGTGAAGGTTGATGGGGATCTTCAAAAGAATCCTTAGAGACATATTGAGTATGAATCAGATATAGAGGATAGAAGATAAGAGGATTAAACTCAACTGATATCGACATCTACAATAAATAAACCAAGGTATGTACAAAGAAATCATTCTAAAAATCATATTGTGGGCAATAAAAATAGAGGAGTTGCTACTAGGAGTATAACAACACAAGATCATGCTTTGTTTTGTTTACTCTTGGAGGTTGAGCCTAAAAATGCAGAAGAAGCATGTAATGATCTGAATTGGGTTAAGGCAATGAAGGATGAACTTGAACAAATTGAGAAAAATTAGACATGGGAATTTGTGTCTAGATCGATAGATAAGAATGTGATTGACACAAAATGGGTTTACCTAAACAAGTTGAATGAGAATGGTAAAGTAATAAGGAACAAGGAAAGACTAGTATGCAAGGGTTACACTCATATTGAAGGAGTTGACTTTGATGAGACCTATGCCCCTGTTGCTCAAATGGAGGCGATCATGATATTTCTATAATTTGCAACAAATGAGGACTTCAAGGTTTATCAGATGCATGTCAAGTCATCTTTCTTGAACGAAGAATTGAAGGAAGAAGTGTACATTGAACAACTAGAAGGTTTTAGTTCAAAAGAAAATCTAGATGTAGTATGTAAATTGAAGAAGACACTGTATGGTTTGAAGCAGGAACCACGAGCTTGGTATGGCGTATTAGGCAGATATTTGAGTGGATTAAAGTTTCAAAAAGTTTCTACAGACACTAACTTGTATTAGAAGATGTATTCATATCAGATCCTGATTGTTGTTGTATATGTTGATGAAATTATTTTTGGAGGAAAGGATGATTTGTGCAAGAAATTTGCAGAAGAGATGCATAAGGAGTTTGAGATGTCCATGATTGGAGATGAATTTTTGTCTTGGATTGAAAGTAAATAATACTAGTGAAGGTATATTAATTTCTCAATCCAAGTATGTCAAGTAACTATTAAAGAAGTTTGGGTTGGAAAGCTCCAAACTGATATTTACTCTAATTGTTATTGACTATAAATTGACTAAGGAGGATGGGTCACTGGAATCATATGAAAGCAAGTATAAATTGATGATTGGTTTATTATTGTACCTAACTACTACCAGACCATATATTATGTATGTAGTATGCTTGGCAACCAAATTTTAGTATTAACCAAAAGAATCACCTGTTATGACAGTAAAAAGAATTTTTTAGATATCTAAAAGGAACATAAGAGTTTGGTTTATGGTATCCAAAAGAGTCAGATTTCATGCTGACAAATTATATAGATGTAGCTTAGGAAAGATGTGTGGATAAAAAAAGGAGTACCCGTGTTGAGCTTACTTTCTTGGTTCCCAGCTAGTTGCTTGGTCAATTAAGAAGCGGGATTTTGTAACATTATCAACTATTAAATCAGAATAGATTTGAGAATCCTCATATTGTACTAAGGTATTATGGATGAAATGGACCTTGAAGGATTTATGTGTTACTTTTGATGAGCCAATTTCTATTATGTGTGACAATACCAGTGCTATAAATATATTAAATAATCTAGTACAACATTCCAGAATGAAGCATATATCTATCATATATCACTTCTTAAGAGAGAAGGTATTGGAAGGTGAAGTGGAGCTTGAGTATCTGCCTACAAAGGAGGAGATAGCTGACATATTTGCAAAACCTCTGTGCAAGGATATTTTTGAGTATCTCAAGGGGAGGTTGGGCATTCTGCCCCTTCCTAATGTTCACTGGATACACCAGTGTGTGTATTGGTCCAGTGTTTTTCATGTTTACTCTTTTCTAGATCAATGATTGGTGGCATCCTCTCAGGGGGAGAAAAGTGAGTTTGTAAGGGGGTGTTTTTCCCCTTTGTCATTGTTGTCAAAGGGAGATAAAATTGAAGGAAGTTGGAGCTATTTGCTTTTTTATTGATGAATGTTTCCATCAACGACAAAGAGGGAGATTGTTAGAATGTGAAGTTGATGCTACTCGTGGTGTTGTCATTGATTTCAACATATCCTATGCATATTCATGTTTTGATTATATCGATTAATGTGCATTAATATTTTGGGTGTATCGGTAGAAGTGTTCACCAAGAGATGTGCTTTAGATGTTTATCCCTATCTTTTTTAGTGGTGATTCTATTCTGTGTGCAACATATGGTGGATCATATATTTGGGCACAGTCCTATTTGGAGCTTGTTCGTTCGTATTTCAGTCCCAATAATAACCATGTAATGTGTTCTTCATATCCAATGATACCGAAGGATTTGGATATGGTGTAGCATGTTATTTTTCTTGAGGCATATTCTATTAATCGAGGTGGTCCACATCGCATTCCTTACCACTGCGGGAATTTCTTGGTGTGACCTATTTCAATTTTTTAAAATTTTGGCTAACATGGTTGATGGAATCAAGTAGTATAAGAAGAGTGATGACTTTAGTTGTTTGTGTGGCTTGTGTGATGCTTGCATGTGAATTGATTGTGAATCTATTTATAAGAGATCTTTGTGTGTGTGGTCATGCATGTTGATGCAATCGGTAGCAGATTGATATATCATTTCTGTATTGTAGTAGGAAGGTAATAACGATCTCAGCGGTGGATTCAATCTCTTTTTGTATATTCTAGCAGTGAGCCTACTTGTTTTCTTGTGAGTCTATTTATCTGGCAGTGAACCTTATTCATTTATAAGGGTAGTTAGTTCAATCGATAGTGAGCCAACCTGCAGTGAGCCTTTATAATAATCACCTTAACCAGTGTCACCCTAATAGGTGTTCATTTCATGAGAATTAGCTTCTCCGTGGTTTTTCCCAGTTTGGGTTTCCACATAAATCTTGGTGTTCTCTATGTCAGTGTTTTTTGCTTTCATGTTCACATCTATTATATGAATGTTTAATTTACTTAATTGATAGATCAAAATTTCTTATTGCTATTATTTAATCATTTACCGACAGGATAAAAAGTTTTATAAAGTGTGTAGGAATAACAGATTCACCTACCCTATCAGTTACTAGGCATGTTCAAAAAAATGTACCTTTTCATGCTAAATAATTTGTTAAGGGATATCAATTAGTTACTTGTATAAATCATCGCCCTCTATGATTAATATTGATACTTAGCATTGATCTATGCTTGTCCAATATTTGTCAAATCATTGTCATTATAGATGATTATCAATCTTAATCACTTTCTCTTGGTTCATTTGTTATGTTACTAATAACCGATTTGCATCATATTCAATGGTTTATTATATATCTTCTTCTCTAATTATTTTGATTGTGCATTTACAATATTTATTGCTTCAATATCAGTCAAGGCATAATATATTTTCTTAATTGATCTGGAGTAATTAGATGCTTATTGTCCTTATGTTGATGCTCATGATCATTTATTTTTTCAATTTTGGATTATCGATCTTATCAATTAATTGGATCCTCTTGTATGATCATTCTTGGATACGTGGTGTTACTCTATCCATCTATCAAATATTTTTAATATCACACCTTTATTGGATATCAATGAGACTTGTTTTCATATTTGGATGATATGCACAATTTTTGGGTTGAAGCAAGAAGATGAGTCCACTTAAGGAAGAACTTTTTAACTTAGTCATTTTTATGAAATCATACTTCAGGAAACGGGGTGACATTTTCAAAAAGTGGGGTAACATTTCACTTCGGGACCTTGAGCCTTAATTAAAATCGTCACCCGATAGGACACAAGGTCTCGAGTCTAAACGAGGTCCTGCTCAAAACGGGGTGACATTTGAAATGCTACCCCATTTCAGAACGGGGTGACATTTCAAACGTGACCCCGTTTTGAAAACTATAAATTTTTTTTTGGAACTATTATTGTCATTTTCACTAAGCATGATCTCGCTCTAGATCTCTACCCATTATGTTTTAGGCCAAATCAGTCCAGGCGATGACGTTTTCAACTTTCTTTTTACTTTTATCATCATTTTTTTTAATTTTTTAGTATTATTTACTATTTTTAACTATTTTTCTAATATTTTCTTTTTTTCTTCAGAGCTGCACCTCTTCGCTTACCATCTACACCACCTACAGCTCTTTTCTTTCCGTCTACACCACCTTCAGGTAGGTCTTTTTTTAAATATATTTAGTTTAATTATTGCTTTTATTATTTTTTTAATAATATTTATTGTTATTTTTATTATGAAAAATGCACATATATGTCAAATTTATTTAGTAAATTATCGAACATAAATGTTAAAATTACTTTAATAAATGCATTTAAATTTTTCTTGTATTTTATATATAGATGTAATTTTGTTTGTATTTTTTTTTTTTGAAAATGTATAAACCACACATGTACATTAGAAAATTAAAACAAATGAGAAACCTGTTGGAAAGATTGCTACAATGTAGACAATTGTTATTTTGTCATTGATGTCAAACCTTAACTGGTGAGGCTATCGCTGTATGTTTGAGTACCTTATCCATTGATTGATGAAGATTTGAAAAGAATGGGATAACAAGAAGACCAAGGAAATGGTTGAGTTATGAGTATAAACCAGGGTACTTGTTCATCTGGCACTTTGGCAAAGTGATACGTTGTTTATCTAGCACTGACAGTTCACTAGAAGGTCAATGCCGAGCAAAGAAAAGTTGATGCCGAGCAAAGTGAAAGGTGATGCCAAGCAAAGAAAAGATGATGTCGAGCGCTAGTGAAATGCCGAGGGAGACAGTGAAATGTCGAGCATCAGTATTTTGTTTATTGATGAGATTTGAGATCTATGGCCGACATAATTGATTTTATTGGGATATGCATTATTAATTAAGATTGGTCCATA
>MU224799.1:148572-167320 GCA_018584345.1 Thuja plicata | reverse complement strand
TTGAGTACCTTATCCATTGATTGATGAAGATTTGAAAAGAATGGGATAACAAGAAGACCAAGGAAATGGTTGAGTTATGAGTATAAACTAGGGTACTTGATCATCTGGCACTTTGGCAAAGTGATACGTTGTTATCTAGCATTGACAGTTCACTGGAAGGTCAATGCCAAGCAAAGCAAAGTCGATGCTGAGAAAAGTGAAAGGTGATGCCAAGAAAAGAAAAGATGATGTCGAGCGCCAGTGAAATGTTGAGGGAGACAATGAAATGCCGAGCATCAGTATTTTGTTTATTGATGAGATTTGAGATCTATGGCCGACACAATTGATTTTATTGGGATATGCATTATTAATTAAGATTGGTCCATATTCATTTAATGCACGGGAAACCGTTATTAGCGCATGAATTCAATGGTTAATTAATGACTATATTGGAGAAGTAAATTAAATGTAAAGATGGAAAGATCCGTTGGATCTGACCTAACCTAAGATCTACGATCTTGGTTAAGCGGAAAAATATTTATTTGACCTAGATGAAGAGGTATAATATAACCTACTGCACAGTTATTGTTAAGATATCGAAGGGAATGCAAAGTGTTGCATGGTTAATTGACTGATTGGCAAGACCTAAGTAGAGAAGGCTGAACAGAGAAGCAGAGAGAGATTGCTTGATGGATTTCCAAGTAGATCTGAAGTTTGAGATGAGAATGGAGGCGACTCATTGAATTAGAATTAGAGCTGAAACTAGATCTGGATTTGCAAAGTAAGTTGTATGAATCAGATCACACCTACTGATTACTTTCTAACCATTATATCAGTTTAAATCCTTTAACCAGGTTGACCTAACAGTCATTGTATAAATCCTTTGAACAAGGTGACATTTAGATTGGAATGTTCTAAGTCCTCTAACGAGGCCACTCCTAACAGGGTGATTAAATCATTTAACCAGGTCACATTTGACAGTGTGTTTTGTAACCTTTAACAGGGTTGGCTCCTCACAGGGTATTACTTCAGAAGAGTAAAATCTTGGTAGCATGTTACTGGTGGTTTTTCCCATATGGGGTTTCCATGTTAAATCATGGTGTCAAAATGTGTGAATGTTATTGTTGTGTTTTACTGTTAAGTTTATGCAAGCCTATTTCATTAGTACAGTAAATTGCACACTTTTATTGTTTATTACTGCCAAGCAGATCTGAGTTGTTGAAGTTGATTTAAAGTTTTATATGGGCACATTTAGACCTAAGGATAACTGATTCACCCCCCCCCCTCTTAGTTATTCTGAATTCATATTAACAAAACCCACNATTCCCCCCCCCCCCTCTTAGTTATTCTGAATTCATATTAACAAAACCCACACCACATACCTGAAACACATAACTTGTAATTGTACCTTAAATTTTTAACACATAATAGAAACCCTAGTTAAGACATTTTATAGAAACAGTAGGTAATCTGCATTAAAATAGTTCCACTAGATCTTAAGAAAAAAATATTTACATCCTACATACTCTAGATTCTAACCCTAGTATGTATACTAACTGGTCTTAAGGGGTCGCATGATCTATTATGACCCCTTAGTACTTATAGATGGGTCATACCACCCCTTAAGACTGCTTTGGCCGCATTAAAAGCCCTTAGGACCTATTATGTACCATAAAGGGTCATAAGACCCATTAAGGAATACAAGTTTCTTTATGACCCCTTAACATTAATTAGTCAGCCCCATAACCTATTACAAACCCTAAGGGTTTATACGACCTATTTATGACCACTTAGGATCAATTTGGACCCCTTAGGCCCTATTATGTATCTTAATGGGTCTTAATGGGTTGTATGATCCATTATGACCCCTTAATACCTATGAATGGGTCCTCACACCCCTTAAGACCCCCTAGGAAGTGTAAGGAACCCAAAGGTATCATAGGAGATATTATGACCCCTTATGATCAATTCACACCCCTTAGTTCCTATTGTGACCCCTTAGTACTTATGAATGGGTCCTACCACCCCTTTAGACACATTAAAAGCCCTTAGGACCTATTACGTACCCTAAGAGGTCATAAGACCCATTAAGACCCATTAACTAGTCAGCCCCACAACCTATTACAAACCCCAAGGGTTTCTACGACCTATTTATCACCACTTAGGATCAATTTGGACGCCTTAGGCCCTATTATGTATCTTAATGGGTCTTAATGGGTCGCATGATCCATTATGACCCCTTAGTACCTATGAATGGGTCCTCCCACCCCTTAAGACCCCCTAGGAAGCGTAAGGAACCCAAATGTATCATAGGAGCTATTATGACCCCTTAGGATCAATTCACACCCCTTAGCTCCTATTATGACCCCTTAGTACTTATGAATGAGTCCTACCACCCCTTAAGACCCATTTAGATGTATTAAAAGCCCTTAGGACCTATTATGTACCCTAAGGGGTCATAAGACCCATTAAGGACTACAAGTTTCTAGCAAATGTACTAGATATACATGATGTAGATGGATGCATGAGCGATGATTCTTAGATGTTTATGTATGGATGCATTGTTTAGATGGTTAATGTATGTAATTATTATCATGCATTAATGAAATGATGTTAATTATTAATGTAATGGCCCTAATATGAAAATGTACTAGATATACATGATGTAGATGGATGCATGTGCGATGATTATTAAAGATGTTTATGTATGGATATTTAGATGGATGCATTATAGATGGTTAATGTACATGTAATTATTATCATGCATTAATGAAATTATGTTAATAATTAATGTAATGGCCCTAATATGCAAATGTACTAGATATACATGATGTAGATGGATGCATGTGCGATGTTTCTTAGATGTTTATGTATGGATGTTTAGATGCATGCATTGTTTAGATGGTTAATGTATGTAATTATTATCATGAATTAATGTAATGATGTTAATTATTAATGTAATGACCCTAATATGCAAATGTACTAGATATACATGATGTAGATGGATGCATGTGTGATATTTCTTAGATGTTTATGTATGAATGTTTAGATGGATGAATTATTTAGATGGTTAATGTATGTAATTATTATCATGCATTAATGCAATGATGCTAATTATTAATGTAATTGCCCTAATATGAAAATGTACTAAATATACATGATGTAGATGGATATGAAAATGTACTAGATATACATGATGTAGATGGATGCATGTGCGATATTTCTTAGATGTTTATGTATGGATGTTTAGATGGATGCATTGTTTAGATGGTTAATGTATGTAATTATTATAATGCATTAATGCAATGATGTTAATTATTAATGTAATGGCCCTAATATGAAAATGTACTAGATATACATGATGTAGATGGATGCATGTGCAATTTTTCTTAGATGTTTCTGTATGGATGTTTAGATGGATGCATTGTTTAGATGGTTAATGTATCTAATTATTATCATGCATTAATGCAATGATGTTTTCAATATAATATGTGAAATTGTTAAATATGAGTTGGATAGAGTAGATTTTTTTAGAATTATGATCTTCTTATTTATTCTTTACAATTATGGTCGTTATATGTTTGAAATTTAAATATTTCAATTATATGCGCAGGGTATATTTTGTGCACATGATCATGGATGAATTTAATATTGATGATTTGATTAATCAGCCTCCAAAGAACCCACCTCCACCCCCACCCCCACCTCCAACACAACCCAATCTAACTGATTTAGAATGCTTCAAAGCGTTGGTTAATGAGAATGTGAATTCTATTGTTGGCCACATTGATTCTCTAAGAAAACAACCATTTGTTCCCCCACACATGCACCGTTACATTTCTAAAATGCAAAGCATTGTAGATTCTGTGAGATCCATTGATGGGGATCTTAATGGGCATAATGCTTGGAGAGAGGAGATGAGGCAATATTATGCTGATGACCTCTCCTACCAAAAAATTAATCAGTTAAAAATTACAAAGGACACACTTCCTCCTTATTTCATTGACCCAAAAATGAATAATCCCATCCATAATAAAAAAATGCATATCTATGAGGTGGTGTAGACATGATGGAATGGTCAACAATTTTTGGAGTCATTGGTGAATGTGTTTTGATCACCCCCATACAAACCAAGAAGCACCCTTCTATTTTTTGAAAAAAAATATATGTTGAGTTTGTGTTGGGTAGAAAACCCAACTACTTTGACATTAGATATTTCTAGGGGGTCGGTCTTGGCATGCCTCAAAATAGGCAAGGGGCCAGGATTGACCCTAGGAGACTCGTGCCACCTACACCTCTGTTGGATCCTCCCGCCCCTATATTACTTGTTCCATTTTATCATCATTCCATGGTCTCAATACTTGGATCATTGAGCCAGTTGACTACCAACCTCAAGGAGCAGTCCACACAGATTGCAAGTCTTGCAGCAGAGCCTCATCTCTACATGAATTGCAATGAGATGCATTATGGTCCTATGCCTGAGGGCGAGGCTACTTCTTCAACACATGAAGCATCACATCAGTTTGGATCATATGTGGACATGCTCACTGCTAGAGACCATCCTCTCCATCACCAGGATCCATAGGTATATATACGTTCTCACCTATATTTATTTTTAATTTAATTTGAATACATGTACACTTTTTATTTTTTAGATCATGTGCAATATGAATTTAATTTATTGAAAATACATGTATGTATGTGCTTCTGAACAGACTATGGGCAGAGATCCATTGAGCTCAACACTAGATGGGATAATTGTTTCCTCGATGCCTGTTGGCACATCTCATGGGGTATAATTAGAGAAATCAAGAGATTAGTAAAGTAAATTTTTAATTTTTCCTTCAATTAAGTCTTAAACCCATACATTTCTAACAAAATGTGTTGTAAAACAAGGGGGTCATGATCCACTGAGACACACTATGCCCATTGGTCCACCACGTTCCTTTGTACTGGATGCCGAGCCACCAGAGGTAATTTACTATCAGTAATATTTTTTAATATTTAAATTCAAAATTTATCAACGACTTTCCATGTATTAAAGCGTAATTTAACCCCTTAGTACAAATTAGTGCAATTTCCTACACAACTAAATTTGTGAATCTTTGTATGTAGGTCATTGTTGGCGATACCACATAGATTGAGTCCCAAGAGGGACCAAGACAAGAAATGGATGTCCAGACGGTAATTTTAAATTGTTCTTCTTAAATTTATATAAATTGTATTAAAATATTAAAAATCATTTTTTGTAGTATTGGTGTTGATCATTTCACACAGTTAGAGTCCCAATAGGGACAACACCATGAGACAGGTCATGATGTCCACCAGGACATTGGAGGAGACACACAAAATGACATGGTAATAAGTTTTTCTCAAGAGTTAATTTTTATAAATGTTATTAAAGTTATTTTTTTAAGATAATTTTGAGTAGTTTAAATATTGAATTCACGTATATATATTAGAGCCATTAAATATTTAAACTATGGTGTTTTTTTAACAGAGTCATTCACATGGTCTTGAGTCATGTGGATTGAAGAGGAATTTGGACTTCAAGGATGCTTGATTTTATGCATATTTTATATTATATACACTTGATGTTTTATGTTACGAACACTTGATACTAGGACACTTGATATTTTATGTTATGGACACTTGATATTTTATATTATATACACTTGATGTTTTATGTTATGAACACTTGATACTAGACACTTGATATTTTATGTTATGGACACTTGATTTTAGACACTTGTTATTTACATGGATTTTATTTACATGCTTTAATTGATGGACTATTTATGTATATATCTATTGTACACAATTTGGACATTAAAAGAAAATGACAAAAATAACAAGATATAAGACAATGTGAAATTTAAAGCTTCTCAATTTTCAAGATAGAATGAATAAACATGTCCTTGGTACTTTTAATAAGATAACAATGTAGGTCTGTGCAATAATAAATTGATTCATGTCTTCAAAAAAATGACGTCATTATAGACCTAAACTAAAATTGAACTAGCAATCTGCAACAATAGAAAAATATTTAATAAGTAACTAAAATTATGTGGACATAGTAAATATGAAGCCAAAAGCATGTACAAATTAATGTTTGTGAGTACAGAAGTAATACCAACATACTTACCATGTATTTTAAAACAACGTTCATTAAAATTTCTTCATACAAAATGGTGTCACTATGGACCTGAAGCAAAACTCAACTAGCAACATGCAATAATAGGAATTTTATTTAATAAACTTAACTAAAATTTTATGAACATATTAAATACGAAGCAAAATTCAACTACAAACTAATGTTTGTGAGTATGTAAATGTAATACCATTGCACTTACCATATTTAGAAATAACATTCATTAAAAATTTTCCAAACAAAATGGTGTCACTATATACTTGAAGAGAAATTTAACTAGCAATATGCAATAATATAAACAAATTTAATAAATAACTATAATCTTGTGGAAAACATAATTATGAAATCAAGAACATGTACTTAAGGGGATAGATATGATGATGGCTTGCAAGGATACAATTCTATGATGTCTTATGGGGGTGTATTAAGGGGAGCATTAAGGGGATCAAAAATTGGTTGACTTAAGGGGAAGCCTTAAGGGGATATCTTAAGGGGAGCAAAAATTGGGTTGACTTAAGGGGACGTCTTAAGGGGATGTCTTAAAGGGAAGTCTTAAAGGGATATCTTAAGGGGATATCTTAAGGGGAGCAAATATTGGGTTGACTTAAGGGGGCCTCTTTGATGAACTATAACTGATTGAATGTTTGAAGATGATAAGTTGATGATCATCGAGCTGCAAAAAGTGAATGCAAAACATTAAATCATTTAATGTATTGTATTGTCATTGATGTCAACTTGATATAGTTTTGATTGTTCATACACATATTATCATAAACTTGAAGAACTAAAGAGACAAAGTTTATTTGGTCGATAAAACTTAAAAGGTCTGTATACACCGAGTGACAGTAAACACCAACAGACAGTGCACACTGACAGACAATGAACACCGAGCAGCTCATAGTGTATACCGAGCACCGCAGTAATTGAGCAAGTGTTACCGGGCATAACTGAAGTTGTTACCGAGCATAACTGGATTTGTTACCGAGCTAACTGGAGTTGATAACCGAACAAAACTGAAGTTAAAGAACAACAAAAATGCTTAGCTGGCAAGAGCTATATTTAGGGATTAACTGATTGATTACTTTATTTTCAACGATCAGTTAAAATAAAGCATGGAAGAGATTTAAAGCACTGTTTATTCATAGTTATCATGGAGAGATCTACGGAATAAAAATAAAGCAGAGCTTTACAGGATAAAGCAAGCGTGGAAAGATTTACAGATCAAGAAGTGATCTACGATGAAAACAAGGAGATTGAGAAACTAATCATGTCTATATAAAGAGACAAGGAATTCATTATGAAGAGAGGAATGCTGAGTATAATTGTGGTGAAGATAGAAGTCTTCATGCAAATCTGATCATATAGGCTGAAGAACAGAGCCAAGGAATTCTGCAGACACCGAGCAACAGAGGACAGAGCATTCACTGAGAAAAAGAAAGAAAGAGAGCAAAGGAATTGAAGAGCATATTGATCAGAGAGGTATTATTGGACTAACAATAGATCTAAATATTTGCAAGTTAAAGTTGTATTTTGAACATATCATTTACTGTATCAGTTTAACCATTGATTCATAAAATCTCTTAACTGAGTGGGATTTAACAGTCCTTATTGTATTGAGATACTCAAGAGTATCAAAAGGTTTTCTTGTTGACAACATAGTGAGTGCTAGGTCAAAAGATAAACTATTGGTTTTAAATCCTCTAACAAGGTCGCACTTAACTGTTGGATGATATCAATTTTTGGTACTAATCATACTATTGATATTCAGGTATTGTCACTGATGTCAACATATATTTCTATGGAGAGGACATACTAGTTACTTAACTGACAAAAGTGTATGGACATTGTAAAGATGATTCAGAATGATCAAAGTTGGATATATGCAGAAGGATGTGTGTTGACCTTATTCCTAAGGTCGCTTGGCTTTATGTTACATATTGCAGATGTTACAGTTGATTTGGTGAAGACTGGTTTCTGGATTGTAACTATAATACTAGACAGAGAAGGTCTCTGTGTTTCGGGTATATATTTCTGGCTAAGATAGTTCAGATGAAGCAAGCTTACTAGTGGACAAATGACATATGTTGGAATAATGGGTTGAGTTTGATTGTTGTATGATTACTGGTGATGTCAGCTGTGGCGTATATTCTGAAAAAGACCTATTTGGTAGCTGACTTTAGAAATGTACCGTGTAAAATAAAATGTGAGCGTGGATTGCGGATCTAGAAGTATATGTGATGGATTGTATTTGAGGTTTACTTGTTTTAGGTACTGTGTGTATCTTAGCAAGGGGTTATATATTTATTTGTAAATTGGAAAGCCTTAATTGGCCGACCTAGTCAATTGTTTGTATTTTAGGAAAGCTTAATTGGCCGACCTAAGGAATTATTATAAGAGGGTATATATGTGAGATATTTTCTTTTGGAAAGATGTGGTAGAGATTGGAAAAGAAGAGAATTGTGGAAGCTTAGAAGGCTTGTTGATTGCTGGATGTAGAGTAGAGCTGATTATTATACTTCATTGGAACTGACCAAGCAAAGAAAGATGCTATTAGATAGTTCACTAGATTGTATATTTACTATATACACTTGTTCAGATTGTGAATCTTTGAGGGTGGCTTTAACCTTCTTTGGGAATTATACTTGGGCAGTGAGCCTACTACTTTTCTTGACTCCTAATAGGGTCTATCTCCTAACAGGGACTATGTATTATAATTTTGTAATAAGCTCCTAACATGGATGCTATACTCTCAATACATCATTTGTGGGTGCTAATTCCCACTAGGGTTTTACCTTTAAAAGGGTTTCATTGACAACAAGTATTGTGTTATGGTGTTGGCATTTACTATGTTATCATTTGCATTGCAGTTTTGGTTTATAAAGTTTAAATAATCCATATTACAACCTAATTCACCCCCCCTCTCAGTTGTCTTGTGGACAATTATCCTTAACAATTCATATTAGAGCTACTGGTCCTTAGAGAGAAAGCTTAATAACTTGAGGTGATCTTGAAGATGACTTACTACAGGAAGGATAGTCCAAAATTTGATCCTGAAAACTTTGACAGTTGGAAGAACAAGATGAGAACACATTTACTATGTTTGGGAATTGACTACTGGATGATCACAAAGAAGAGTGAAAATATAGTGCTTGAGGATGAATTAGAGAAGGCTACTGAAGATGAAAATAAGCTATTTTCATGTAATATGGTCGCAAGGGAATCCTTGATCAATTCACTTTCTGAAGGTGATTTCATAGAAGTAAAAGACCGGGACTCTACACATGAGACATGGACAAGATTAGAAGCACTGTATATTGGAGACAAGTTTACTAAACAAACAAAGATACAAAACTGGAAGACAAAAATGGAATCAATGAAGATGAGAGAAGATGAGAACATTAGGGCATATGCACAAAGAATTATAGAAGTGGTTACTGGCATTAGAAACTCTGGAGGCACTTACAGTGAGGAAGAAGTGACTGCAAAGATACTCAGATCTTTGACACCTATCTACAAACCAAAGTACAGGCTATAGAGGAGATTATACCTTTGACACCAAACTTTACTAGAGAGATGTTGATCGGAAAGCTAACTACTTTTGAGGCCACAGAATTGGGAGATTCTTTACCTAAGGTTGAGTCAACATTCAAGGCAACCGTGCACAAGAACGAAAAGACCTTATTTATAAATGCAAGCACCAACAGTAGTGACCTACAGGAAGAACTTGGAGCCTATGCTGATGAATGGGAACATATACAGGAAGAAGAAAGAAAGCTAGATGAAGTTGTGGCACTGATTGCTAGAAGAGAAAAGAGAGGTAAGGGAAAATTTGAAGGCAAATTACCTTTGAAATGTTTTTCATGTAACAAGATTGGTCATTTTGCATCTAGATGTCCTACAAGATTTCCAAAGCACAAACCTAATTTTTTCAAGTTTAAGTATTCAAAAGACAAGGAATGTTATTATGCTAGTGAAGGTGTATCTGATGATGATGATGATTATGATGAAATTGGATTTATTGCCATTAAGAATGATGAACCTATGCATGAGGAAAAAGCCTTAGTATCCTATGTTGAAAAGAAATCTGAATGGGTTATAGACAGTGGTTGTTCACATCATATGACAGGAGATAAAAATAAGTTTGTGAATTTGAAAAGATATGATGGTGGTGTTGTCAGATTTGGTGATAATACTCCTAAGCTTATCATTGAAATAGGATCTATTTCTCTGGATGGGAAGACTAATACTGACAATGTATTACTTGTTCATGGACTTAAGCATAATCTATTGAGTGTTGGACAATTAGTGGACAAGGGTTATCAATTAAAATTCATTGATGGGAAATTCTCTATCGAAACTAAATTAGGAGACTTGATCGCATCCGGTACTAAATCTAGAGGTAATGTATTTGAATTGAATACATCTAAAGATTCTTGTTTTATTTTGAAGGTTGATGATAGTTGGTTATGGGACATAAGATTTTGTCATGTTAACTTTGATAACATTGTAAAGGCGAGTATGAAAAAAGCATCTACCTAAAATTGTAAATCCATCTAACACTATGTGTAGAGAGCGTGTTATGGGGAAGTAAACTAGAAGCACTTTTAAAAGAAAAGCTTATTCAACAAAAGAGAAGTTGGATCTAGTGCATACAGATTTGTGTGCTCCTACAAGAACTAGATCATACTATGGTGAAAGGTACTTTATAATTTTTTTTGATGATTTTTCTAAGATGATGTGGGTTACATATTTGAGAGATAAGTCTGAAGCATTTGAAAAGCTCAAGTTATTTAAAGCAAAAGTTGAGAATAAATCTGGCCTGAAGATAAAGTGTTTGAGATCAGATAGAGGTGGCGAGTTTACATCAGAGTTAATTAATTAATACTATGAAGAGAATCGAATATTCAGAAAAACATCTGCACCCGGGACACCACAATAGAATGGGATTGCAGAGCGAAGAAACATAACCATATTAGATGCTGCAAGGACTATGCTACTGGAAGGCAATGTATCACATGTTCATTGGAGAGAAGCTGTTGGTACTGTTGTGTACACTTTGAACAAAATTCAGATCAGAGAAGGTACAGGTAAAACTCCTTATGAGTTATGGTTTGATCATACACCTACTATGAAATATTTCAGAATATTTGCTAGTAAATGTATATCAAGAGAGATGATGAGATAGGAAAGTTTGATGCTAGAAGTGATGAAGGAATTTTTCTTGGTTATTCTACTAAGAGTAAAGCATATAAATGTTACAATTTGAGATTGAGAAAGTTGATTGAAAGCACCAATGCGAGGATAGATGAAAAGTTTTAAATTTAGGAAAGAATATATGACTGTGGTCAGATTACATAAATGAAAGAGGTTACTGCTGAACCTGAAGAACCTTTGATGGTTGACAATGAGACTGAAGATGAGCTGATTGAGGTTATTGAGACTCCTAAGACACGGAGGTATGTAAAGAAGAATCATCCTGAAGATCAAATAATTGGTGATGTAAGTAAGGGCATGATAACTAGATCTAAAGTTAGAGAAGAAATTTGTTTGATTTCTCAAGTTGAACCGAAAACTACTGATGAAGCATGTCGAGATGAATCTTGGACTAAAGCTATGGAAGAAGAAATTTAACAGATAAAGAAGAATAATACTTGGGAATTGGTTCCAAGACCTAAGAAAAAAAATGTGATTGGTACTAAATGGGTTTTCAGAAATAAGATGGATGAGGAAGGAACAGTGGTAAGAAACAAGGCTAGACTGGTATGTAAAGGCTATTCACAACAAGAAGGCATAGATTATGAAGAAATATTTGCTCATGTTGCTAGATTGTAAGCTGTGAGATTATTTCTTGCTTATGATGCACATAAAGATTTTAAGGTTTATCAGATGGATGTGAAGTCAACATTCTTGAATGGTGATTTGGAAGAAGAAGTTTACATTGAGAAACCTGATGGTTTTCCTTTGACAGATGATGAAAACATGGTTTGTAAACTGAAGAAAGCATTGTATGGACTGAAACAAGCACCGAGGGCATGGTATGAAAGGTTGGACAAATACTTACTTCATCTTGGTTTCAGAAAAGGTAATGCAGACAATAATTTTTATTTAAGAATTGATGAAGATGGAATCTTGATTATAGAAGTTTTTGTTGATGATATCATTTTTGGAGGAAATGAAAAGATGAGTAAGAAGTTCTCTAAAGAAATGGAAAATGAATTTGAGATGTCAATGATTGGTGAAATGAAATTTTTTCTTGGTTTGCAAATTAATCAAAGTAAGAATGGCATTTTTATATCTCAGACCAAGTATCTTAAGGAAATGTTGAAGAAATTTGGAATAGAAGATTGTAAACCTGTTGGAACACCTATGGTGACTGGACACAAACTAAATAGCAATGATGAAACTCAAAGTGTTGTTCACAAAAAGTATAGATCTATGATTAGTGGTCTACAATATCTAACTCACACTAGACCAGATATTACTAATGCAGTTGGAATTGTGGCTAGATATCAAGTAGATCCTAAAGAAACACATTTTGCTGCTGTGAAATTTTTTTTTAGATATTTGAAAGGGACAATAAAATATGGATTGTGGTATGAAAAATCAGATGATTTTACCCTGCAGGCTTATACTGATGTTGATTGGGCAGGTAATGTGGATGACAGAAAGAGTACAAGTGGTGGTGCATTTTTCCTTGGGAAAAGGCTGGTTTCTTGGTTGAGCAAGAAGTAGAACTATATTTCTCAATCTACTGTTGAGTTAGAATATGTTGTTGCTGCAATAAATTGCACACAAGTTGTTTGGATGAAATAAATGCTAAAAGACATTGGAATAATTTTTGAAGAACCAGTGATCATCCACTGTGACAACACTAGCATAGAAAACATGTCGAAGAATCCTGTAATGCATTCAAAGACAAAGCACATTTCCATTAAGTATCATTTCTTGAGGGAGAAAGTAATAGAAAAAGAAATTAAATTGGTTTACATTAGCACAAAGGAACAGATAGCAGATATATTTACAAAACCTTTGTCAAAAGATGCTTTTGAATATCTCAGAAGCATGCTTGGAGTGATGACCCCTCCGAGTGGTAATTAATTGATGTAGATATGCATTAGTCTAGTGGATTTCAGAGCTATATCATTCTCTAGACTTGATGTATGGATCTACTCCTCAAGGGGAGTGATCACAGGAACACTAGAGCATGTTTAGGTGATTTTACACCTAATCAAATTGAACATGAATATTTGAAAAAGATACACCTTACAAAAGACTATAGATGAATTATGGCACCCTTTGCCATTGCTACAAAAGGGGGAAAGAGTCTATGTGAAAATCCCTACTATTTTGGGGAGATTTGTGTTGAGGATATTGAGAAGATTGTATTGAGAGAGAGTACTTTTTGGGTTGATGGATTTTCCCATATGTTGTCATCAATGCCAAAGGGGGAGATTATTAGATGATATCACTTTTTTGTACTGATCATACTGTTGATATTCATGTTTTGTCACTGATGTCAACATATATTTTTATGGAGAGGACAGACTAGTTACTTAACTAACAAAAGTGTATGAACACTGTATGGATGATTCAGAAAGATTGAAGTTGGATATATGAAGAAGGATGTGTGTTGACCTTATTCCTAAGGTCACTTGGATTTATGTTACATATTGTGGATGTTACAGTTGATTTGGTGAAGACTAGTTTCTGGACTGTAACTGTAATACTGGACAGAGCAGGTCTCTATGTTTTGGGTATATCTTTCTGGCGAAGATAGTTTCGATGAAGCGAGCTTACTAGTGGACAAACGACATATGTTGGAATAATGGGTTGATTTTGATTATTGTATGATTACTGGTGACATCAGCTATGGCATATATTTTGAAGAAGACCTATCTAGTGGCCGACTTCAGACATGTAGTGTGTAAAATGAATTGTGAGTGTGGATTGTGGATCTAGAAGTATATGTGATGGATTGTATTTGATGTTTACTTTTTTTAGGTACCATGTGTATCTTAGCAAGGGGTTATATATTTATTTGTATATTGGAAAGCCTTAATTGGCTGGCCTAAGGAATTATTGTAAGAGGGTATATATGTGAGAACTTTTCTTTTGGAAAGATGTGGCAGAGATTGAAAAAGAAGAGAATTGTGGAAGCTTCAAAGGCTTGTTGACTGTTGGATGTAGAGCAGATATGATTATTATACTTCATTGGAACTGACCAAGCAAAGATAGTTGCTATCAGATAGTTCACTGGATTGCATATTTTCTATATACACTTGTTCGGTTTGTGAATTCTTGAGGGTGGTTTTAACCTTCTTTCGGCAGTGAGCCTACTAATTTTCTTGAATCCTAACAGGGTCTGTCTCCTAACAGGGACTGTGTACTGTAATGTTGTAATAAGCTCCTAACAGGGCTAAATATTTTAACAGGGATACTATACTCTCAGTATATCATTTGTGGGTGCTAATTCCCATCGGGGTTTTACCTTTAATAGGGTTTCCTCGACAACAAGTATTGTGTTATGGCGTTGGCGTTTATTGTGTTATCATTTGCATTGTAGTTTTGGTTTATAAAGTTTAAAGTTTACATAATATATATTACAACTGATTCACCCCCCTTCTCAGTTGTCTTGTGGACTGTTATTCCTAACATTAACATTGTGTATTGTAACCTTTAATAGGGTTGGCTTTTCATCGAGCTCACTTCAGAAGAGTGAAATTATTTTGGGATATCGGTCCCAAGTGGTTTTTTCCGTTAGCAGGGTTTCCGCGTTAAAATCTATGTGTCAAATGTGTATTTCTTTCATTGCATTGATATTTTTCTTTACACATTATTGAAATTGGATTGGTCAGTTAACTCTAAGTTTATTTGCTGCTACTCGGTAAAGTCTAGAAAAGAAATAGTATATCTTACCCACTAGTTTATATTTGTTAGAATTATTTATGGCATACATCTTGATGATTGGGGACTGAAATATAACTGAGGAAACTATATTTGAGATATAAATTTTTGGTTGGATCTTTTTGGAATTATTTTTAAGGCCACTGATTCATCCCCCCTCTTAGTTATTCTAACAGTCTTAAGGGGAAGTCTTAAGGAGATATCTTAAGGGGATATCTTAAGGGGAGCGAAAATTGGGTTGACTTAAGGGGATGTATTAAGGGGAAGTCTTAATGGGATATCTTAAGGGGAGAAAAAATTGGGTTGACTTAAGGGGACATCTTAAGGGGATGTATTAAGGGGATGCCTTATGAGTATGATAAGGCAAGTATTTAAATAGATAAAATATATGTCAAGTTATCAAAAAATTTAAAAATACACATGTATACTTACTTGTGTTTAAACTTATTCCATTGTACCACAAGCCTCAATTTTTTGCAATGCATACATAATAAGATTATGACATGTTAAGGTGATGTAAAAATGAAATAAATTATATATGAAGTTATAAAAAATTTGAGAAGTACGCATATATATAAATACCTATATTTACTTATTCCATTGTACCATCTACATCCTCTCTTTTTTGTAGTGCATCTATAATCATCTCATGTTCTTCCATAGAAATTGACCACAACTCTTTCTTAAATGGTCTCCCATGACATCTTGATAGCTTTATATTAGTTTCCAAAAGCAAATTCGAGTAGTGTATAATCTTCTTATGTTTTTCATAGTTTCCGAATGAAGGTAAACCATTCTTCCTTGTTAGGTATTTTCGTAACTAGGTGCCAACAACCACCACTAAACCTATAGGATAATGAAAGCCATCATCATCTTCTCTAGGTTGTACTAACTTATGTTTGGTCTCAACGCATCTAGCCAACCAATACTCTGTTTCCTCTTCATTGTTCTCAGGTGCAACAACAAAACACACATGTCCTGCAAATTGAAATATAAATTGACAATATTTAAATTGTAAAAACAAACTTATACCAATATTTGAATTCAAATATAAATTGATAACTGAAAGACGATCATGGTCCTCTGATGCAAATATTTGATCATTGTCTTCAAGTGTTGTTTCATTTTTCTCATATGTTTGATCAGGTGTTAGCGATCTTTGCTTCTACTCTTCAACCCATTCTTTATTATCGCAAGCATTCCAATCACCTAAAATACAAAATTGACAAAAGCATGCAAGATCCCTTGTCCACAAAGTCCATGTGCTTGCATCTGAACTTTTAAATGAATGCCATGATGATGATCCACTAATTGTCTGTTAGTCAAGTCTACGTGGAATGTCATTTTATTCAATTAATGAAAAATATCGTTTAATTGTATGACTCTTGTTTGATGCTACAAATAATATTGAATTGCACCAATCCACAATAGCGTGTGCATCTTTAAATTTAGCTGCATCCTCAAATTTTAATTGCTCTCTAGCCAAAATTCTCTTCACACATGCACCAGCTCCATCGTGTTCTCCTTTACCATGTTCATCTTCAAAAAAACTCCACTTATGTAGTATATTGGTTTCCTTGTGAGCCCTACTAAGCCAATAAAATGTTCGAGCATTCTTAAATTGACCCATACAATTATCAGACCATATGAGATGTTCTCTCATGTGGATTTCTCATTCTCTTAAAATAATATAAAATTTGTCAAAACAATGTTGAACAAACTCTGACGAGTGCATCCAATTATCACTTAAATATAAATGATACTCCCTCATGATTTTTCTATCATCCTCTGTACTATCATGTGTATTTTGATAAACAATATGAACAAACAAAGACACTTGCATTGAATTATAGTATTGGTCTTGATTTTCCTCTTGTGGACCAAGAGTATAGTTTTCTACGAAGTCAACCACTGATAGTATAGTACCAATTGGAAATGTATTTCTACATGTGCGAAATTGACCATCAAGCGATCTAGCATATTGAGAGTGTTTCACATATTTTGGAACAATCTTACTCTTGAATTCTAAAATGAATACATGTACACTAAGTTTTTCTGTGATTAATTCGCATCTCTTTCCAATTTTTCCATCTTTTAAAGGATACTCAATATTCTTAAATCTTTTAACATCCACTAATTGTTGTCCAAAATTATTTTCACTAATTTCATGCATGCAATGTCCTATTAATGAAAAAATTCCACAACTAGTGCATTGTCCATAAATACATGAACTTAAGAAAAATATTTCCCCATTTGATCTTTCACAAAACAAACTTTTCACAAACTCCTTGATTGTCTCAGGTGGTATATTAATGTCACAATTATTTGTAATCTTGTTAGCATGTAAACTACACCGTATATATCAAAAAATATTTTAGTGATAACGAAATTGAACTTGTGTTTTGCAACAACAAGATATTCGTTGCTTATTGATTTTCACATACCAAGGCTTGCATTTTCAAATGATCTTTGACTAGGAGTAATTTTCCCAAGTAACACAACCTTATCTAAAAATTTCTTATAAAATTCAGTTTGTGTTGTGTCTAATAGATTTTTTGGATGAGGATCATGAATTTTACACCCCACTCTTAATTTCAAAACATCTCTCGCATTAGTTGAAACCCTTGTATTATCATGCCAATACTTTTCAAGCAATGATTTGATTTCAAGACTCAATTTCATGTCAGATCGTGGGAGTCTACCACTAAAATTTTAACATTGGTTAATTGGATAATTTTCAATACTTGATCTTCTCCTTGCTTCTCTTACCAATGTTTTAGGATGCATGTTTAAAATTCCACTAATAGTTTAAACCATTCTTTTATCCAAAGCATTTTTATTAACTATAGCAGTTGTTATGACTCGTCGTGTTGCATTGTTATCTTTTGATCGACTCATTTTTCCAATAGATTGAATGACACTAGCAACAATAGATATAGCATGTTTAACAGATGAATCTTTCATATTTTGTTTCACTTTAATGCCTAGTATTTTCATTACTTTTCTCATTTTCCACATTCTCATCAATTGAATCACAAGTTGACATTGAAATGTTAATTTTTTCCGATAGAAAAATTCTTTGTATATTTTATTAGCATATTTTCTTATCTGCCTTGAAGAAATATTACCAGAAAGACCATTCAAAATATTACTTTCAATATGTAAAAATCATTTTTCATTTTCATTTAGGAAAGGAATTTCATTTCTCTTTGCATCAACATTAGGAGGATTTTCATTTGCATCCACATTAGGAGGATTTTCATTTGCAACAATAAAAGGATTTTGATTTTCAACAATATTAGGAGGATTTTCATTTGCATCAACATTAGGAGGATTTTCACTTGCATCAACAAAAGGATTTTGATTTTCAACAATATTAGGGGCGTTTTCATTCACAACAACAAAAGGCTCTTCATTTTCAACAACAATAGGGGGATTTTCATTTTCAAATTCTCTAAGTTGAAAAACACAATTAGGCCTCACTGATTCAATTTCATCTCTAGAATATGCAAGTAATAAGTCTCTATAAAGAGTATCATCTATAATCATAGGTTGAGTATCATTCAAAGGTGAATTCAAAGACGTACCTGTTAGAGTAGTTATATGTTAGCTAATAATTAAATCATTTAATTATTAGTTTATCATACTCTAGGCTTAAGTTTCACTTAGGCGCTTTATGATTCTTTAGGGTTTTAGCCTTTAGGGTTTCGTGTT
>MU224799.1:130019-147645 GCA_018584345.1 Thuja plicata | reverse complement strand
TCTCTGAGGCCCTTTTTGACCCTACCTGTCTGTTTTCGCTCTACAGGGAGCATACGGGGGTCTTTTTCTGACTTCCATATACCGTCGGAAAGCTCTTTCCGAGCACTTTCCGATGATAGAGGTTAGGATTTTTGGTTCCACCATTTCAATAGCATTTTTTTTGTTGAAGTCTGATGTCTCTTTTTGCCTTCTGGGAGTCATATCTGGCTCATCTGGACTCCTTTTTCGGCAAATGAGATATCGTCGAAAAGCTGGTTCAGTGTGCTATTCAGTGGTAGAGGTTATTTTTCTAGATTCTGCTCTGGTTTTTCACTCCTCCGCGTTTGGCAGTTTATGCCCTCTGGTGGTTTGCTTGGTTCTACAAGTCCTGGGATCTCTTCTTCTGAGTTCATTGCTCACTCTTCTTTCTGACTTCTGAGCTTGCATGCTTATTCTGATGCATCTTTGTTCTGTAAACGCACTGAGATAAAGTGCCTTCTTCTACATTTCTGGGATCTTGTACACCTTGTTCAGTTGTTGTACTCGCACTCTATTATAAAGTGCCATGGGGGGTTATGATGTTTATGCCGCTTTAGGCACATCCACCTTTGTCAAGAGAGCGTACCTTCCATGACATTAGCCCATGTTATGTGTCTGTAACACTGCCCTTTATCCTGTGTGTGTGCTTCTGTTGCACTGTTGGTGTTCCTGGTTCTTCTTCTGCAGCTGTTACTGGTACTGCATTTCAGTGTTCCTGTCACCTCTACCAGTTTAGCATTATGGGGGGGTTCACCTGTTGGTTCTATTGCTTCCTGGTTCGATTGATCAGCTCTTTAGACATTTGTCTTCTCTACCTGGTCATGCACTTCAGTGGGGGTTCCAGCAGTATCTTTTGACAGAGTTTTCAGACATGCTTCGGAGATGCTTCTTGCTCTTTTCTTGTTCCTTTCTCTGGGACATCTTTTTCCTTTATATTTTGGGTACCTGATCAGGCCTAGTTTCCGGGACCCTTCTTTTCTGCTTTCTGCAGTAGTTTAGCAGTTTTGCTTCTCCCTAAGTTACACTTAAGGGGGGGTGTTAGAGTAGTTATATGTTAGCTAATAATTAAATCATTTAATTATTAGTTTATCATACTCTAGGCTTAAGTTTCACTTAGGCGCTTTATGATTCTTTAGGGTTTTAGCCTTTAGGGTTTCGTGTTTCCTTTTATAAGGATTCACTTCTTTCATTTTGATATAGAGATTGTAATCATTTTATTGTTGTTAATAGAAAGCTTTTTATTGCAACATGGTTTTCAAGTCTCTGGCCTATCGGCAGCCATAGCTTTCTCTCTTCTGTCTTCATTCTTGTAGCAGTCTTTGCATGCAGGTGTTCTTGGGAAGATTTGCAGTTCAACAAATCTAACAGTACCTGGAACATCACTACAAGGTGCATTCAAAGACATGATTTCATTCACCTCTTTCATATTTTTATCTTCTACATCCATTATATCCCCCATGGTATCTTTAATATTTGACTCTTCAATTGTTGTCGATCCTGAAGCTTCATTACTGTTCATTTGGCGCATCCTCATTACTCTATCTCTTTGACGTTTAGCCTCTTTCTCTTTCTCCACTTGAATTTCCTCACGAGTCATAACTCTCCTTTATTTCTTCTTGTGACGTTGTTTACATCCTATGATTGATAATTGAAATTAATCACATGAGTGTCTTCAATAGTTAAAACCTGCAAAAAATTGTTCAATATGCTCCCATTATTCTATCTCTTTGACGTTTAGCCTCTTTCTCTTTCTCCACTTGAATTTCCTCACGAGTCATAACTCTCCTTTATTTCTTCTTCTGACGTTGTTTACATCCTGTGATTGATAATTGAAATTAACCACATGAGTGTCTTCAATAGTTAAAACCTGCAAAAAATTGTTCATTCACCTCTTTCATATTTGTATCTTCTACTTCCATTATATCCCCCATGGTATCTTTAATATTTGACTCTTCAATTGTTGTCGATCCTGAAGCTTCATTACTATTCATTTAGCGCATCCTCATTATTCTATCTCTTTGATGTTTAGCCTCTTTCTCTTTCTCCACTTGAATTTCCTCACGAGTCATAACTCTCCTTTATTTCTTCTTCTGACGTTGTTTACATCCTATGATTGATAATTGAAATTAATCACATGAGTGTCTTCAATAGTTAAAACCTGCAAAAAAATGTTCAATATGCTCCCAATCATTGATGCCTTCAAATGGAGATTAGAATACTAAATAAACAATATAAAAACTATCAAAAACATGCAGAATCTATCGCTGTCGACCGTACTTCAAGTACAAAATTGCTGATGCAGTAAAAAAATATAGCAAATTAAAAAAAAATAGTCAAATATGAAACGAGGTGACGTTTCAAAAATGAAACATTACCCCGTTTCATAACATCACCCCATTTTGTTTGCAATTAATTTCCAACGACTATAAAATGAAACAGGGTGACGTTATGAAACAGGGCGACGTTTAATTTTTGAAATGTCACCCCATTTTTGAAAATTGAAATGTTCCCCGCCAAAAGTGGTTCGGGTTTAGCTTTGGGAAAGGCTTGGTCAACTGACCCTTGGCTTTGGATTTGGTTTGACTTGAATGTTGAAGGCCATGTCGATATGCATACAAGAAACTCACTTTGGCCACAGATTGGATTGGGTTTTCTGAGAAATTTTTTAATGAAAAAAAAAACTAGTATAGATTAGATAGTGCAGATGCAGAACATGTAATTTTTTTATTAAATTTGATTAATATTTATATTTCTCAATCATTTTGTACTAAATTAGGTCTATATAAAAGAGAATACAAGTTTTTTTTTTATAATTTTAATAACTTTTTTATTTTAAAGTTTATTGAAAAATAAATTATATGACATCAAACTACACATAATTCTACACACTTTAAAAAATATATTAAAAAATCATATGTTTAGGGAAAATTATGCTTGTCGTACACAAGAGGTTTTATAAACAACAATTGACCCCAATATATATAATTAATAAAAAAAATATTTAACATAAAAATATGGAAAAATATTCTCATCAATCTTAAATGTGTTGCTTACCATTTCACAAAAGGGTTTAAATAAATAATTTTATTTGAGTCTGATTTCGCTTGTCGTACACACACATGGTATAGTCCTGAAAGAGTGACTTTTAAAATGTGGGTTTTAGTAATCCCTATTTAAATTTGAAATTGATCATCTGGGTATTTAAAAAATATCACATATTTGGAAAGCAGACTTCGAATCTTAAATTTTTATATTAGTGACTTTTTAGAAGATTCCATGTCTAAGTGCCTCAAATCTTTAGGTCAAATAGGATGAATTTGAAAAAATAGGAAAAACAGTTCCACTTTTTGGCCAAAAAGTGGACTCAGCTTCTTGCTGGCACCCTTTTATTGGCCACCAATTTTGATTAGTCCACTGACTATTATCCCATGATGATGAGATTATTTTACTTGCTATTAGTACATGATTCTTGATAAAAAATAATACTTAATGGATTCTCATGATGTACTTGTTATGATATTCATATCATCTTCTTGATGGTCAAGATTATTGCTATCTTTTATACTCATCATATGATGATTGTTACAATTGTGATATTATATATCTTCATTTAGCACCATGCTTATCCCTTGTTGTTTTGATGATGATTGACATAGGATGCCATGTTGTCAACTTAATTGATTATGGATTCACTATTATGATTGGATAGTACAATAATGATTACACATCGATTAGGTGTTTATCCTTAAGATTGTTATTATAGATAACTTGTGAGATTGGTGGTGCTTGATGGAGCTATATGTCATCTTGGATCCTAATTCATCCTCATATCTCTTAATGCCACTAAGTAAAATTGTCATATTTAAGAGACTTCACAATTTTTATGATACTTTATTACTCAAACTATTTTATTGCTATGTACAGCTTACTACTAACTACCTTCTAACTTTATGTAGGTGCTCAAGGTTTTCCACCCCTTGATCACATAAATATTTTATTTCTATTATATCATCATTGCAAAGATGAGGATATCACAGTTCATATAAAAACCTCCAATATAGGTTTTTCTACTTGATCAAAAGATTCAAAAAGAGGATTGCTTAGAACCTTGAATGCTCCACAAAATACAGATTATACTTGCACTAGGATGGGGACATTTGTTGATATATATTCATAGCCTTCAACTTGTCCACTGATTTTTGTATAACTTTTTATGTCCTCTTGTCCCATTGAATCTTCTTTATCACAACTTTTATGAAATTCAAAAACTTCATATTTTGGTTGCATGAAAGGTTGGAGAAAACTTATTTAATGTTTCATCTTCTTCCACTTAGCTCGCTGATCTTTAAAGCTTTGGTCAACTTATATATACAACTCATTAAAATCATCGATATCATCAAAAGTAAAGGTCTCCATTTTTTAAGGAGAAGACAATAACTACAAGGGTTCACTTGTGATAGCCTCTCTACTAGTCATTATAGAAAAAAGTTGCCTAGTGGTTATCGAAACTATGACTTCGTCAATTGAGTTATCCCCTTCAGTTATTACTGATGGATGAACACGAATATCTTCTTCGCACACAAAGTCATGATTTAAAGTATTAAAACACAAACTAGGAATAACAACTACATGAAATTGATCTTCTGACTTTATTTATTTGTAATTACTTTCAAGCTAGGGTTGCATACAAGTCTTGAAAACATTTGATACCTCTTCTTCAAGCTCCTTGTTTTCAAGTTGATGGAAAAATTCTTCTTTTTTGGGACAATAATATTTATTCTTCTTTTCTTTTATCTTGCCACATAGTCTCATGAGTAGATGTAACTCAATCTTCTTTGACACATGCATGTTCTTATGAATTTCATTCAAGACTTGGATTGCAAGACATCTCATACAAATGTGTTCATCATTAAGACGACAATTCTTTCTCCCATGTTTTTGTTTAAACTGGTGCAATTCTTCAAGCAAAGAAGGATGCATTTTATCAAGAGCAAGTCACATATTGCCATAGAAGCTTTTAACAATTTGAATGTGTTTAGGATCATCAAGATCATGATTTATTTAAGAAAGGAGTGTAGGGGAGGAGCATCATCATTGTTATCCATCGCTGACTCAAGTAAATTATCATGCCCATTTTTGCTTCATATTGCCCAAAATCCAATAAGATATTTTTTTTGAATCGAAAAAAACCATGTTTCAAATTACTATTTTCATGCATATTTCTTTATTTTATTTCCTTGCATTTGAATGCAAATATTTATAATTGTTAATTAAACAATACATTTAATAATTCTAAAATATAACAACACCCAAGAGTGTTATCAATTATTAATTGCACACATTATACACCACTTTCATCTACCCAATTATTTATAAATATAACAACAACCAAGAGCGTTATCAAGTATTAATTTTACACACTAAATACCGCTCTTCATCTACCTGTTCATTCTAAAATATAGCAATGCCTACACATTTTATCAAGCATTTATTGCACACACTAAACCCACTTTTCATCTACCCAGTTCATTCTAAAGTATAATACCCAAGAGTGTTATGAAGTATTAATTACACACACACTAAATGCCAATTTTATCTACCAATTCATTCAAATATATAACATGCAAGAGTGTTATCGGGTTATTAACTGCACATGCTAAACACCACTTTTCGTCTACCCAATTCATTCTAAAATATAACACCTAAAAGTGTTATCAAGTATTAATTGCACACACCAAATTCTAATTTTGATCTACCGATTCAAACTAAACCATAAGAACATGTGAATGAGAGTGTTATCAAGTATTGATTGCACACACTAAAGATCACTTTTCATTTACTCAATTCATAGATTTGTTAAAGACCTTGAACATTTGATTCTTTCAAGCAATAATCACATGCATGTAAGTTTGTGATATTAAAAGACATTGAACCGTAACTTATTCAATTCATAAATGTGATTCTTTCAAATATTAATCACATGCATATATTCAAGTGATATTATGAAACATGACTTTTCAACTACCCAATTCATTCAATTCATAGATTTGACCAAAACCTACCATTTGATTCTTTCAAATAAATTTTTTTATGAAAGCATGATCTCTCATCTACCGAATTTATATATTTGATAAAAAATCAGAGAATAAAATTCTCTCAAACATTAATCACATCCATACACTTGTAATATTATGAAACATGACTTATGAAAGGCCTACCTTTTTAGATCACTTTCTACCTTTATCAGGTATATACATTTCTATGTGGTCGCAACTCCACTATTTTTGTTAAATTTCGTACCAAATATTCCTCTAGATTGTTTAGATAAATGCCCTTTTGTCCCTCGTGACGAGCACATGTTTAGGTTGTTAAGGAAAGATTAATTGTTTTATGTTGTTTTGAAAGGAATGAGGGGAGACGAGATAACGGTGGTGCAGGTTACTTTGAACACGACTCCATTGTTGGTCAAAATTCACTATGGGAGAGGTAACTTTGACTCCCATGCTATTTAGTGATAGTGATAGTGATAGTGATATGTAATTTTTTATTATGTTTTTTTTCTTATAAAAAATCTAATGATGTAGATGATCATCTAAATATAATTTGGTTAGTAATTGACTTTACAATTTGGTTAGCAATTGCGAAGATATAGTTAAAAAGGATAATTTTTTTAAAAATAAACAATTAGCTAAGTTGCAAAAAGCAATTGAAAACCATACAAACTAAACTAAAACTATCTCAAAACAAAGATAAAATTCAGTGCAACATCAAAGGGCAATAAAGGCAACAAAGCACTAAGCACCATTAGAAGGGAGAGTAACAACTAGGCAGCAACGAAGAAGCAACTTTTCAGCTTCTTAGAATATCAAAGAGCTCTCATCTAGCCTTTCTGATATTTTCAAGGTTTTTAGTAAAAAAATTAGTTCAATTTTTTTTATTTTTTGATACATCTATGTATATATGTACACACAGGTGCGCGCGCGCACACACACACACACACACACACGTTTGTGTGTATGTACGTACATGTGTGTATATATTGTTGGAGTTATTTTTTCAACTTCATAAGCCTATGAATCACCTACAATCAAAACACTTGTCACAAATGGAGATCAAGCAAGATATATTTTCCCAACAACTAAAAAATTATCCTAATGCATGAAGGATAACAATACAAATGAATATAATGAATCCTTATAGGAAGGATAAAGAAACCCTATATGCAAACCCTAGAGAAAGATTAAAAGTGAGCTTGGCAAGTGTCCACATCATAATAGGCATGTGCTAAATAAATCTCAATGATGAAATCTTGAAGACAGATCAAGATCCATTGCCTGCAAACAATGTTTCACCCCTTAAGGAAGAAATAAATTCACTGGAGATTAGAGAAGTTATTTCCATGAATTGCAAGAAACAAGAATCCAAATCAAATAGTGTGTCTGCCTCAAGAAACTGTTCAAATGTCGCTATGTCCATGAAGGATGATGATGCCACCAACCAATCAGGTACATACCCAATCGATATAGATGGTGACAACAATCCCAGACTCTGCGAAAACGTATGTAGAACAAGCTCCATGGGTGATAAAGATGAGCTGACAACATTAATGAGGAATTATCAACAAAGAGGAGATGAATGTCCTCAAAATAATCCTCAAGTCTGTAATCTGAGACTTCACAAACAAGGAGGACATGTTGAAAATAAAATGGCTACATAATCCTTGTTGTTATTGTAGAATGCATTTGACATAAAATATAATATTAATAAATAAAATAAAGTTACACCATCATCCAACCTCCTCGAATAAATAACTATATGCAAATTTCACACACCCCAATGAATCACTATAATGAAAAAGTTGATTCACAGTCTTTATAAAACTAACCAATTAAAAAAATATCTTGTAATGTTGAGAGACTAAAATTAACTTATGAAACGTGAAACTACCAATGTCATATATACACTCCCAAATAAAATGGCCACATATAACATATATAATTAACGAATCTTAAATTTTAAGTGAATATATATGAAGCCCTACTCTCATTCATTTTTAATTAGGTTAAAAGCATGTTGAAAATAAAATGGTCAGATATTCATTCTTGTCATTGTAGAATACCTCTAGCATTTATTAACAATCAATAAATCAAATTAAAATACACTACCACTTAACTTCCCTCCCATTAAATTGCTATATGCAAAAAGTTGATTCACAATCATATAGCAACATTTGCATTAGTTATAAGGACATCTTGGCATTTATTAACATATCAATAAATTAAATTAAATTACACCACTTCCTAACTTTTCTCAAGTTGATTCACAATCATATAGCAACATTTGAATTAGTTATAAGGACATTTTCTCTCCGACTAAATCGCTATATGCAAAAAGTTGATTCACAATCACATAGCAACATTTGCATCAACTATAAGGACATCTTGAAAATGACAGTCTAAGCACATTGTTTGAAGATGCAAGTTTTAGAAAAACAACAAACTTCTTGATCAAAATTCATTGTCAAATAATTGATCTCAAAAGAAATTTACAATCTGTCCAAGACTCTTGTGTCCTATTGCTAGAAGATTATGTGTTGTTCTTGAGTCCCATAGAATGCTTTGGGCTCGTGACCGTCCTTCATTCATTTAAATATTTATATAATCAAAGCATTCATGACCGTCCTCCATTCATTCATTCAAATATTTATATAATCAATAGAAAAAACAAAAAAAAAAATTGACTTTAGAAAATTGAATGTAACATAAACTACCAATCATTCACACAAAATAACAGTAATAAAAAACGAGAAGATTTAAATTTTAGTACAGTCAGATAAGATGTACTCTTTTCCATGGAAAATAATAGCATCCCTATAATAATACGTTCCCTGCCATTGCACTCCTAGGCCTAATCTCTCATCTGCTCCTCCTTCATATCTTTTTTCTTTTCACAATGTAAGCAGCATCTTGTGATAAGTTCTATCACAGAATGTATGTGTTCATTTAAAATGTTTATGTATCTATTTGGTTAAAAGACTGTAATAGAATGGTGTTTATTTCAATCTAATCTGCAGATGGACGGCGAGGATTTATTGGGAGGTGGTAAGATGAATGGCAATGGAAAAAGTAAGCAGAGTTATCTTAGGAAGGCATTAGACGTGGAGGAGTTTAGAAAGCATGCTCACACTATGGTGGACTTCATTGCTGACTATTATCATAACATTGAAGACTTCCCTGTTCTCAGTCAAGTCAAGGCATGTATTATAGATCTATGAGTGAATGTTTAAGTTTGAAAGGCAATATGGTTTATTATAGATCTATTTGTGAAGGTTTAAGTTTCAAAGCCAATACTTATTGGGACTGAATCAATTTTGATTTAAATTAACAAGTTTGATTGTTATGTTGATATGATAGCGATTTTCGACTTTTCTTGTTTATTTATTTTGATGATGGATCATAGAGTATGATTTAAAATATTGATAGTAAATATGTTGAGACGGTTTAATCTAGAAGCTATCAAGACATGATATTTTTCCGTCAATATTTTATATTAATAGTGTATTGAAATGTTTAGGAGATTGTTTCTTACTTTTTATATTCCTCATATAAGTTTTCAGAAGTCTATAGATTGTTTGTTGTTAGTGAAGTTGAATGGTTTTGAATAACTATAAAGAGATCAAGTCTTGTTGAACGCAACGTCCCATTAGAATTATGCTGAAGTCAAATTTGAAGAATGAATACCTTCAATCTTTCACTCTCAGTTGAAAAGATTTCAGCATAAAACTTGTACTAATAATAGATAATAAAATGATCTTGTAAGTAATATAAAATTTTTGATTAAAAATATTATTTCTAAACCTTTTTAAAGTATTTAGAGTATTTTTGATATTTTGAAATTACAATTTTTCTATACTAACATGTGTTGCTAATCATTATTAATTGTGGGGATGAAACTTACATGCAGCCTGGTTACTTGCAATCTTTGATACCTGATTCTGCTCCACACCATCCAGATTCATTCGAAAGCCTTCTTGCTGGTAAAATATGATTACACTCGATTGTCATTGACTTTATTTCAGAAGAAAATTAAAAATATAATTTAATCTATTTGTTTTAAGATTATTTTTAATAAATTTTAATAAAATATATTTAAAAGGTTTATTTAAGTTGTTCAGTTGTATAGATGTATCATAACCAGATGTTCAAATAATTTGCTTACCCTGTCTTTTAACTTAGTTTCTTCATAGTATCTATTCATCAAACTGATTGTTTGATAAACATTTTAAAAAAATATCTTCATCATATCTATTTGTCTTTTTTATTATTTTAAAGAATTAACATTCATACATTTAAATGATATCCTTTTATCAACTTTTATGGTTTATATGCTATCTCAATTTAACTTTTATATAAACATATAATAACTTATTTTTTAATATTTTATAAAATTAAATAATATTAAATTTCATTCAAACAAATGAATAACTTAAAAATAAATACAACCCTTTTTAAACTTAATATGTTATCTTTTTTATTAAGTATATAAATTAATTTTTTCTTATTTATTTATTTAAAGTGCTGGTAAACGTTTTAACTTGAATGTTGTCCGAAACCTCATTTTTAGTCAACAAAGCTAAAGCTCAAACCCAACACATTGGATCAATGAAGGACTATGACCATAACTGTCCAACACCACCAGTTAACCGATAAACAGATACATTAAGTGGTGAACCCAAATATACAAACTAGTTCTTAATTAATTTGCAATCAAATAAGTTTTTATCTTTTTGCACCTAATCATAAGAAATAAGAAAGTAGTTTAACTAGGAGAAGGGTACCAGTTATTGTCCGTGTTTCAAATACCCACTCTGCAAATCATCTATAACTCAATAGTAGATCAATTGTGTAAGTTTATTGGTACGAATAGTGGTATTAATAGCATACGATTATTGGGACGTTTGTGCAAAAACTTAAAACAATTGTACAAGAAATAGGACTACACGTTGAAATACCACTTTTTAATCCTTGCAACGTATCTCAAAGTATACAAAGAAAACAAAAAAAAACCTCCAAATCCCATCTACTCATACTATTAGAATTTGTAGATACACTCTACACTAATTGTTTTTCCTCTGTTGTTCTATTCTCTTTAGTATTCAATAAATTTTTTACCCCTCTTTTAGTTAAAAATTATAAAAAAAAATTACATTTCCTAAAACGAAAACAATCAATACTCATTGGAAAAACTCAAAATTTCTTCCCTCATTCCTTTAAAATTCCTATATAATGCCGACTTCTATACAACTCCCACAGTTTCTAATGATTATATATATTTAATATTGAAACAAAGAAAAAAGAAAGAAAAGAAATAATAATAAACTGCCATAGAAACTCAGCAAGGATTCCTGAACAAGACTGAGGACCATATTTACCTATGTGTAATACAAATATACATATCTATTAATTTTTTTTTTCTCCAATTGAACTGTTGCAGATGTGGAGGAGAAGATAATGCCAGGATTGACACATTGGTACAGTCCCAATTTCTATGCATATTTCGGTTCAAGTGGGAGCACAACATCTTTTCTAGGGGAAATGCTGAGCAGTGGGTTTGAGCTGGATTACTTCACCTGCTGCCACAGAGCTTGAAACCATTGTACTTGGTTGGCTTGCCAAAATGCTCAACCTGCCCAAATCTTTTCTGTCTTCTTCAGGTACAACATGTTTCCTCTCAATTGATAGTGCACAGCTATGTTTTTTTTAAAGAATAGTTACATGTTCATTTGTGTTTTTCAGTCATATCATTTCGCGCAGAGAATAACTAGAATTTTCTTTTGATTGCCTTTATTTATTAAATCTGTTCTGCCATTCTTCAAATCATGTATGATAAATTTTGTATAAAGAATAGCTATTTTTTTTCTTTTGCTTGTCTTTATTTGTTACATCCATTCTGCCCTTCTTCAAATCATGTACGATAAATGCTTTGACTCTTTTGAAATAGTGAAGTAAAAGAGTAGTGTCATGTATTTCATAGACATGAAGACAATTCTGACAAAGATGTAAGAGAGTCACATGCTATTTAGTGTGTTGTTGTCATTTTCTTCTCCACACAATATAAGCTTCATTGTACATGTTTGCAAGAAAATTCAAATTTACATGCTTATTTGTGTTTTTGCATAATACCATTTTGTGTGAAGAATAACCAAAACTTTTCTTTTTATCATCTTCATTTATTAAATACATTTCCCCATTCTTTAAATCATGTATGATGATTGATTGCTTTGACTCTTTTGAAATAGTGATGTTAAAAGTAGTGCCATTATTTAATGTAAATAGAAAACCTTTGGCATAGATGTACAAGAGTCAATGCTATTTAATGTGTTGATAACTTCATTACTTAGGCGTCACTTACTATTACATTCAACAAATGTTTTATTAAGGTAGTAAGTATGTGTTTTTCCTAGCGGAAGAATACCCCAGCCGATAGCTAATTTTGTGCATCCTAAGCTCTTAAATGGTACATCAGATTTGACAAATTTTTCATTGTCTTCTTATGTTACTTCCTTGTTTAGAGCTATTGCTCTGGCTTGTGAGTAATAAAGATGAATGTTGTGGGATCTTATGCCACAAGAGTCAAATTATGATCATTTCAAAATGTTATCCAAAACATACTCCATATTTCCCCATTACCAATTTTTTAAATTATTAAACATTTTTTAATTTTTAAATTACTCAAATAATCTAATATATATTATAGAGAAAAAATGTATATTTAATATTTATTTATGTCATTTTATATCCTATTATAATATATATATTTGTGAATGTAATTTATAATATTTTGATATTTTGGAACACACATTATCTCTATATCATATATCGTGACATACCATATTTATAGAATAAAAAATCATCAATACACATAAAAATAATCTTTCCAATTATGTTTCAACCTTTATATCATCCATCTTCTAGACACGATACTCCAACTTCCACTTTTCTATCTTCATTTATTACCTCATCACACCTTGTAAGCTTAGATTTTCCTCCAATGATCAACAAAGGACATTGTTTTCTTTATTCAATTAAGGACAATCACACACCATTATGGAGTCCATTAACTAGTGGAAGAGTATCGGTAGTAAATCATTATCAATAGTCGTTAAGTAATAAGTTTCGCATGTACTAATAGTCAATCATTTTTTAGCTTTTTTGGCCCATTTATGCACCACTAGTAGAACATTTGTGCACCACTACTATGTGCCCACTAATTTTGAGCGGACAATTATTAAAACATCTTCAAATAAATGTGACAACACTTTAAAATGACCACTACGAAATTAACTATAACCACTACTGATATATTTCCCCTAACCTCCTTAATTGAAACACACTTTTTTTTACCGCTTATGGTTTCACATACCTCGAGCCCTCGCCCAATATTATTGTTCGATCGACCTATGTATTTGAAAGTGATTTAAATAGTAGCCATGAAAAGTTTCGTTTTAATTAGTTTCTACCGAAACAAAGTTGTGCAACATGAATGCTTCGACTGCCATTGAGAGCAGTATGAAGAAAATAGATGAACCTCGGCCAAGAAGCAAAAGATCCCATTACCTCCCTAAATCCCACGTATGGGAACTCATCCATGTCCTTCACTGGACCAAAATCTATTTTTTGTATTTTTTGAGAAAATCAGATAAAAAAGAAAGCGCCAAACCAACAACTATCAACCGTAAACGGCTGGTGAATCAGGCTACATGTAATGAACAATCGACGCTGTGGCAGTTAAGTATTAACACCCATCTTTTGTATTAATTTCTTGAAAGTTTCTTTTGAAAATGTTTTTGTAAATTTGTTTTTTCAAGTGCATGTTCAATTAGCTTTCACGTTTCATTCTGTACTCCAAAAGTCATAATCTTCATCTTTGAATACAAATATTTGATTCTCGAGTTAAATTTGAACTATTACTGGCTGTCATCACAATAAAATTTCAATTGGTTACCTCTATCAATTCTTCCTCCTGCAAATAAACTCCACATTCTACCACAAGTGGAGAAAACAATGTGTAATTGTAATTTTTTGGTTGGTAGAAGACAAGTGGTTGCCACCTCAGCATCCTTATCTCATAGACTTGATCAAACCTTTGGTGATGAGAAAATATCTCTTGATAATCAACATTATCAAGCCTCCAATTGTGATGGCATATTAAAAAATTGCTTCATCTCAAATTTTCTTCATCTTCGTTCTTGGAAATTCTCATTGCTATGATTTTGAACTTGATTGTACTTGAAACTTGAACTTTTTGAAGTGATGAAGTCTTCATGCACTTGGATTCTTCAAAATAAACTTGGATTTTTTTGGAGGAAATTCAAGTTGATGATAAATTGTCTCTGATTTTCTCTCTTCTTGTTCTTTGTTTTCTTGAACTCCATCTTGATCTTGATCTTCGAATTTGCACTTTGGTAACTTGATTTGAACCTCTTCATTTGAAGTCCTCGGGCTTGAGCTTGTTCTCTCCTTACTTGAAGCCTTGAATTTGGCCTCGCCATCATCTCCTTGCTCCCCAAGCTTTCTCCCTTTTAACCTTGCAAAACCAAGAGAGAAAATATGCGTTTTCATAAAATGATGGAATGAAAGAAATCTGAATGCTTTCACAAAATCAACATTACATCATCATCAAAGCAAGGAGGCAAAGATGGATTCTCTTTAGTTTAAAAGCAAACTTCTCTTTTCTCTTGCAAATTTTAAAATGATATTATGCTAAGATATGGAAAAACAAATGAGTTTTACAATATAATATACCCAGATTTTAGTTTCTTGCCACCTCTTAACCTTAGAATTTATTAGAAACCTGCTTTTAGTTGCCCAAAATTGTTGCTCTTCAAGAGAAATCACTCCCTCCTTTAGATATTTCCCTCCTCTATACAACCGATAACTGCCCCTTTTAGGATGAATTTGTTGTCTTAATGAGGACAATTTCGCTGCCTTTTTCAAGAGAAAGTCGTTGACAACATGAGAGGAGTTCGCTGCTAATAAGCAGAGGTAAGTTTGTTTTATTTTGATGTTGAAATGAACTCACCTCTCCTCCTTTATATAGACACTAGGCATTATGAAGAGGTATGTCTCCAATGAGAGCCGACTTGGCCTCCCTAAGCCAATAAAATGTTTTTATTTTATTCTTTTTCATCTCCTTCTAAGGCCGACATAACAGAGGGGCTGAAGGTGCATTCTTTTTTTTGGTTTATTTATTAATCAAATTGCTCTCTTGTCTTTGATTGATCAAACCTCCTTACTAAGGGTAGAAATTTAAGGTTAGAGAGGAATATGGATTCCTCTAAGGGTGGCGAAATCCACCACTCTTAGAGGAATTTTCCTCTTGTCTTCATTTGAATCCAATCTCATACCTTCAAACATCTTCTCGTTCCTCATTCGCTTTCCCCTTGCAATTTTCAGGTTTTGATCATCATTTTGGGAAGCAAAAACAGGTTTTCATTTTGCACAAGTTAGTTCTTCATCTCTACCTTCTCTATAAAGGAGTGGAATTTTGGGCATGGAGAGGAATATGGATTCCTCTAAGGGTGGCGGAATACGCCAGCCACTCTAAGAGGAATCTTCCTCTTGTCTTTCATTTTTATCTCAACTCATTATCCTCATCGAACTTGCCCAACCACTTAACCTTTCATTTTTTGTGATCATCACTCAAATTTGGAGAATCTTGACCTATGTTTTCATGTGATAAATGTAGGGTGGAAATCATGATGTCAAGAGGAATTTGGATTCCTCACTTCAACTTAATCTCCACCTCAAGAGACTCAGCCCAATTAATGTTAATTTCCCATTCTTAGAATAAGATTGCCTTCAAATTAAGTTTTGCTCAAGTCTAAGGCCCTCACAGTAAGAACCCCTTGTAGTTCTAACTTTGGCAAATACTGAATTGTTTCAATTTTGGATGTTTGACAATTTGTCAAACACTTTGCTTGCAAGCTCTGATACCACTGTAAGAGCCCTGGTGGCTCTATTCAAGCACAACTGCTGAATTTATTTGTTTTATGAGATTTTTTACTTTTTTGGTGTTTTGTTTTTTTTGTATTTTTTTGGAATATATAATTTTTCTCACAACACTTAATTAAAATAACAAATGCAAGCATTGACGAAGGAAATAATAAAATTAATTTCTAGAAGCACTCTTCAATTTATTTGCAAACCCTCATTGAAACTATCTACAATTGCAAACCATGAACAATCAGATTTTATTAAGAACCTGGTATCGATCTTGGTGTTGATAATAATTTTTGTCGATTGTTGCTGATCGAACCAACACCTTCAACACTGAGTTTTCAAAGCTGGACTCTCATGCCAAAGCCCTTCTAAGCAACCGATGACCTCCAATGATTAACGGAAGCTCTGCAAAAACATTCATGTTGCCTATACAAGTTGACGACCACCCACCTTCAATCCATGCTGATATTAAAGTGTGACCTGCAATTTGTTTCTCTGATTCCACCCACAACAATATCAATCCCACAAGCAAATTAAGTACACACTCAACTGATGTTATTCAGCCGCTGAGAAGACACAATTCACCAGCTTGACACGCTGATTCAAAGCGTCTAAAATCATGTAATAAATTCACAATTTCTGCTAATAGAATTCGAACAAACCCTTGTCCAATCTCAAGCAATTCATAAGCAACAATATGATCAATTGGTGATCTTCAACGGGTTCGATTTCTCCTTTTAATATTTCATGTCTTCACCATGAAGCCTTCAAATACCAAGCTTCCTCCATACACTTTCATAACTTAAAAGCTCAATGCTTCTCCTTTTACATGACAAAGCATTAAATATAAAGTCATTATGATTAAGTAATATCTTGACTTTATAATATAAGGTCCACATAATAATTGATTAAGTTGAACTTAATTAATTATGATCACCTCAACAAATTAAGTTCCCAAGCCAAATCCACATGCTTTGCCAGGCCTACAACCAAGACACCCTGCCACATATAGTAACTGCCAAAATTGGACTCCGACCACACAATGACTTACTATAAATAGTAAGTCCCTGAAAATGAGATATGTTGATGCCAGTCAATCTCCATACTGCCACCACTGATCCGGAGACCCGCTAAAAATAGTAATTCCGACTTTGTCAAATTGATCACTTACTATAAATAGTAAGTGCATCATTCGATCTCAAACGAGAAAGTTAGTTGCAAGACTCGCCGAGTTTTTGACCTCCGCAATTTTTTCAGCAAAAAACTCGCAACTCGGCAATCGCCGAGTTTTACTGAAAAACTCGCCGAGTAATCGACGAGTTTTTCAGTAAAACTTGGCGAGTTTTAGTTAAAAACTCGCCTGCGTTTTTCTGGGCGCTACTAAAGGCAGAAAAACGTCTTTTTCATTCTTATTTCACATTTGCAGCAGTTGGGTTTGAGTTTCCAGTTTTGCAGTTCAGGGGCGGGAGGATTTATACAGATATAACATTTAAGTATAAGTCTGATTTATTTAATTTCTTATACTTTAAGTTATATTTGTATAAATACTTTCCAGGATGTTTGAGATAGGTTCCAGCTTCATAGGAGTTAAGGTGCAGATTCTAGAT
>MU224799.1:118934-129526 GCA_018584345.1 Thuja plicata | reverse complement strand
TATATATCTAAACTCAACTTGTTTCTTTTGTGTTCTAATTAATTAACTCATTGGATGCATCTTCTCATTGAATTTTGCAAAAAAAATGCATTTCTAATTAAAATTAAGCTGTTTTTTAAGTTCCCGATTTTTTTGTCGAGTTTTTTTCAAAAACTGGCCGAGTTTTTCCCCTTTTTTTTTCAGGCTTTGGCAAGTTTTAGTCGAGTGAGAGTCTTACAACTTTGCGAGAAACAATCCTAAATAGAGCCTGAAAACTACCAACTGCAATCCTTCGTGATGCCCAAACTAGACCCTCAATCCACCCTAGTAGCCTACGAGGGTCAAATAATAGGCTAATCCCTCAAACTCTGATGCTCATAAAACTGGGGACATTACAGTGCGCCCTCCATAAGATTGCTTGTCCCCAAGCAATCACGGCTACAAGGAAACTCCATTGCACTGGAAAACCAGAGGAAGACTGAGAACTATCCCACATTGAAACACAACTGCGACACCAAAATAAAAACAACTGCACACAAGTGAACAACAATCCATCTGTCCAAACTCTGTGCACTGAAACCGTGCATCTGAAATAGGCCATGTACATGAGGATCAAAAGTAACATTGTCAGTAACCCACACCATGTACACACCGCAATGCTCTCCAATGAACCCAGACTGAAGTCCTGATGCACACGTAGAATCCAACAGCAACTGAAGAGTGTCCAACCAAATATACCTAGATCCCAAATCCAAAATAGAAGTCTTCCAAGAAGAATACTCCCAGACTTCTGTTGCTCAACACTGATCCCAACTTCACCGTACCAAAAGTGGTGAAGCAATCCTATGGGACCCATCCAATTTGCTGTACTAACCCTGCCACCACTTGGATCTCAGTTTAAACAAAACTCACATCCATCCACTATAAGGAAGTAAGGATATCCGGAATCACCTGCTACACCAAATCTCCCTCGATACTCTACCAGTCCCCCATGGGTATGGAATCCAACTGTACTCCAACGATAAGAACTCCCAAGGGCGCCTATGTAACAAGCGCAATATCCATCCTCCACTAAACTGCCATGGATGTATTTTCTCTGCAAGTAGTCTCCCACTAACTTGCAGCTACTAACTCCACCAACCGAAGATGGCGTATACCCATCCCATAAAGGATGGTATGATCCCGGAGCCAATCCACAATGATGCATAACCAATTCCTCTACATACGGATCAAAATAAAAATGATGAGCACTCCTCACTATGTAGTTACGGTAGAAGGCTCCAATCTCTGTCAAACGCTCATCACTGAGAACTATAGAATTAGAAGATGGCTCCAAATTCTGACCCTGAATTGATAATTGGGTAGATCCCCTGCCAAGTCTCTCCGCATACCCAATAGCATACTCTTTGTCATGAAACAAGTGAAGGTATTCTAATTTAAATGCTTCCAAAGCACTTTGGATGAACCTCAAATTGCGAATATGAGTACTAGCCCCGACCCCGTACTGTCTCTCCTCAAATTCTGCTCTCCAAAGAAGGTACTCAACATACTTATGTGTGCAGTCAAAGCGAGATAAGGTTGAATCAACCTTCTCTCCAGAAACCCTCAACTGATCCCTCCACCTCTGAGGCTCAACCATCTGTCGAACATAATCGACTGCATGGGATGAAATAACATAATTATTTCCAGAGGAAGGAAACAACTGAACATGAGAGTCAATCTCCCAACTAGATGATACTCTACATATATCTCATGAAGAAGATGGAGTAGTGTCATGAATTGTCCCACAACTCACTGACAAATCCACCTCTACATCACAAGAACTCTCAATGACTTGCCCTGCATCATCTGTCAATGTGGTGACTATTGGAGAACCTGACACAACCAAAGGCTCTCGGCAGCTCTCTACCAAGGTACTCATCCCAACTGTGTCCACTGCAACCCGTGGGTGTCAACTCATCACCAACAACCACTGTAGCAAGCTGAACTGAATCTATAGTTGGTGAAGACTACACTCGACTCAACTCCACGGTAACCTCATCTAACTATAATTGGGACACTCCTAAAGAGCCAACTGGGTGCTCTCCAATATCTCTATAGTCGCTGCAAGCTCATGAGTGAGCTCATCAACCTCCTCTTCCTTCCCCATCAACACATTGTAACAAGTGCAACCCCACTCGAGAAGGTAGTCCCGGTCTGCTAATAACTACAAGTAAATATGTTTCGTTATTCTGACAGCCTCTTGTAGTGAATGAATCTCTAATAGGGTAAACTACTACCACCGTGCTCATCTGACATAGGAGCACTCCAACCAGATATGACTAACATTTGACGGGCGACGTCATAATGCTCCAAGGCTGTAGCAATCTGACTGTCACTCACATTCAATTGCCCAATCAAATGATGTCTCCGAACTCCCTGACTCCCATGTAAGCTCTCTGACCCACAATCTGCACTGTGATATGAGGTTGTATCTACATCGCTCACCTCATGATAAATAACATCATGTGTGCTATCATCTCCGCACACATCAACAATCGAGGTACTGCTACTAGGCACCTCAACGAGTGACTCATCTGATAAAGTGGAAGTTGTTGTTATATTTGTCTCCTCACATGCTCCCATTTCCCATGCGACTGTAAGTCCCTCCAAGTCACAATCCTAGGACCTATCACCAACCAATGAATTCTATGATTCATTTCCTAAGGTCTGATATGACAAATCAAACTCACTGCAACATGAGTTGTCCTCAAAGACAACATCATAAGTACCCAAATCACGAGTACCAATATCTTCCACCCATAAACCCTCTGCTATCTCATGCTGATGCAAACACATCTCGCTGCTGTCATAAAATAATAATTACTAGAAGTCGCATTTTCCATGCAATCTGCAAAATTAACACTCTAATCATGCGAGTCAAAACTCAAGGTGGCACTAACAACATCTTCTACACTTGTCCTGTCATCAATGCCATCAATAGGCTCTCAAACGAAGGAATTCTGTCATAAAAATCAGAACCTCTATTATTATCATCTTCATGTCTACCCATTGATGTAAGACTGCCATCAATGGTGGATATCATGTCATCAGGATTCCCTTGATCACGGGCTCTTGTCTCATGGAAATGATGGGGCACAATGCAGTTGTCCATAAACAAATCAGTCCTACCCTCACGCCTCTGTGATGAGTCTCTTTCTTCATGGGTAGTCAAAACACTAGTGGCTGCTCCACTACATAAAGGATCAACTTCCATAACCACCTTTTGATCTTGGGCCTCTATTAGAGTTTCATAAGTATGAATAACATCAAAAGAAACCTTATCTTCATGTAGCCGTTTGAATGCAACTGATTTATCTTCGAACATCACTAACTCCTCCCCAATTTGGAAGTCATCATAAAGTGTTTTGTGCCCAACATCTCCCTTAATTTAAGTCTGATTTTTAATCTCTGTGGGATCAACTGCATGCTGGTCACTAACTGCTGAAATTCATTGGAAAGATTTCTAGATGTCCCACCTGTAGAAGCCTCTTGTTTCTCTTCCTTTTTATTTTGTGATGTAGTGAAAGATCCCTGATTCTGGTGATCTTGCAAATTACTGTTTTTGCACAATTTGGGACTTTGACCAGCGTTTGTACCTCTGAATGGATTTTGTTGAATTCTGATTTTTTTTTTCTGGTTTTTTCTTGTTTTCAAGTTTTTTTGGTGTTTTTGAACATATATGCAAATAAATGACAAATAACAAATAACTTTCGAACTAGAAATGGTAAGCAGCATTCATTAATTAAAATTACTTGACAATCTGAAAATGAATCAAATTGTACTAGGCATAATATTCAGATTTTTGCATTCATAGAGTAAATACATCAAATGGATTTACTGGCTGCCTCCTACATTTGACGCCAGCTTAAGGAATGTTCTGCAACCGCTAAAGATGAATGCCTTGCTGTCATAAACCCTGATAGATGCTTCCAGACTGTAAAACGTGGGCTGCTGAAGATGAATGGTGCCCAATATACAAGCTCGAGCTGCCTCTGGAAAACGCCTAGGCTGGGATAAACCAGCCGCCAAGCTGAATGTAATTTATTCTCTTGATAAATGATGCTAAGAAGAAGGCTGATCCTTGCCACAACAAATAATACTTCCAATCTGAAAACTAAAACACCAAATCTTTGTTGAGGTTTCTGTCCCAACAAATCAGACCTAGGGTTTTCGTCCCAAGCCTCTGAATTAGTCCACAGAGCAATTTTGAATTTTCATAAGTTGTAAATGTCAAAAGATAGTGAGCAATTCGATTTCCATCTCTTTATATCTGCTTTCAAAGGCAATTCCAACCCTAATGGAGAATACACTTAGCACTTTATAATAAATAATATTTTCCCAATTAAAAGTGTCCATGTTATAGGAAAATCATTACTTTACTAAAATGTTATAATTCCAGGCGCCAAAAAGTCTTCGGATAGTGAAAATAATTTATATTATTTCGAGACCTTTTAAATGGGCTATCACACGAAAGCATCCCTGACCAAATGAAGCAATTAATCCCTTATTACTCCAAAATGGCTATTAAAATAGCCTTATTATAAATTATTTAATTATTGACTTAGGAAATATTTAAATATATTAAAATATTTCCTTTTTTTCCTCTGATAGCCCAAACCATCCACATAATCATGAGTTTGACCTTGTCACCTGTCTGTGACTGATGCCGAACGAGATGGGCCAACTGGCAATCCCATCCCTAAAATCTAGGGATGCTCCTAGAAACTAGGGAACACACCCTGTCATCTTGAAACTGAAACCATGGAATGGTCCAGTAGGACCTCACATCTGGAAACTGCCACATCCTCCTAAAAAGTAGGGATATCCCCTAAAATCTAGGAACTGCTCCAAATTGGCTCCAAACTGCCTGTAAAGCCGAAATTCGGTCATTGTATGCATTGAATGAGTCCCTATCCATCTCCGCTAGCCTATGAGACTCCAATGACAGGCCAACTCCTCCGTCTATGATGTCCACTCTAGAAAGGGGACATGACATGTAGACCCCTTAAAAATGGAAGTCATATATCGTGCTACTCTATCTATGGTTGTCGGGTTTGAAAGCAATTCATCCATCCTTTTTTTATTCTATTTAATCTTCTCCAAGTTTTTCATTATGTTGTTCAACTGGTGTTCCTGTTTAATTAATCTCCTAGATTTTTCCATAACTGAGACCACTACAGGAGTGCTGGTCACTCAAAACAAATGTATGAGCTCAATGATTTCCACCCCAACAGGATGGCAGGAAACCACTCTGATACCACTGTAAGAACCCCTTGTAGTTCTAACTTTGACAAACACTGAATTGTTTCAATTTCGGATGTTTGACAATTTTTCAAACACTTTGCTTGCAAGCTTTGATACCACTGTAAGAGCCCTAGTGGCTCTATTCAAGCATAGCTGCTGAATTTGTTTGATTTCTAAGATTTTTTACTTTTTTGGTATTTTGTTTTTTTTGTATTTTTTTGGAATATATAATTTTTCTCACAACACTTAATTAAAATAACAAATGCAAGCATTGACGAAGGAAATAATAAAATTAATTTCTAGAAGCACTCTTCAATTTATTTGCAAACCCTCATTGAAACTATCTACAATTGCAAACCATGAACAATCGGATTTTATTAAGAACCCGGTATCGATCTTGGTGTTGATAATAATTTTTGTCGATTGTTGCTGATCGAATCAACACCTTCAACACTGAGTTTTCAAAGCTTGACTCTCACGCCAAAGCCCTTGTAAGCAACCAATGACATCCAATGTTTAACAACAGCTCTATAAAAACATTCATGGTGCCTATACAAGTTGACAGCCACCCACCTTCAATCCACGCTGATATTAAAGTGTGACCTGCAATTTGTTTCTCTGATTCCACCCACAACATTATCAATCCCACAGGCAAATTAAGGACACACTTGACTGATGATATTCAGCTGCTGAGAAGACACAATTCACCAGTTTGACACGCTGATTCAAAGCGTCCAAATTCATACAAGAAATTCACAATTTCTGCTGATAGAATTGAACAAACCCTTGTCCAATCTCAAGCAATTCATAAGCAACAATATGATCAATTGGTGATCTTCAAGGGGTTCCATTTCTCCTTTTAATGATTCATGTCTTCACCATGAAGCCTTCGAATACCAAGCTTCCTCCATACACTTTCATAACTTAAAATCTCAATGCTTTTAAACATTTGAAAGTTTGAATTAAAACATTCAATTATTAACTGCCTTGTTTTACATGACAAAGCATTAAATATAAAGTCATTATGATTAAGTAATATCTTGACATTATAATACAAGGTTCATAATAATAATTAATTAAGTTGAACTTAATTAATTATAATCACCTCAATAAATTAAGTTCCCAAGCCAATTCCACATGCTTTGCTAGGCCTACCACCAAGACACCCTGCCACATATAGTAACTACCAAAAATGGACTCCGACCATACAATGACTTACTATGAATAGTAAGTCCCTGAAAATGAGATATGTTGACGCTAGTCAATCTCCATACTGCCACCACTGATCCGAAGCCCCACAAAAAATAGTAATTCTGACTTTCCCAAATTGATCACTTACTATAAATCTTGAACAGACCCTGACAACTGCCAACTGCAATCCTTTGTGATGCCCAAACTGGACCCTCAATCCACCCTACTAGCCTACGAGGGTCAAATAATAGGTTAATCCCTCAAACTCTGATGCTCATAAAAATGGGGACATTACATCACATTTGTATTTTCTCCACTTCATCTAGGGGCGGAATTTGAGCCCTGGAGAGGAATTTGGATTCCTCTAAGGATGGCGGATTCCGCCATATCTAGAGGAATCTTCCTCTTGCACTTCGTTTCATCTCTTCGCCCCAAATTTTCTTTTGGATTCCATCCTATCCTTCGTTTCCTCATTCATAATGCAGATTGGGGGGCCAAAGATCAAGTTTTTGCCTCTTTGTATCAAGGCGGAAATAGAGGCGTTGAGAGGAATTAGGATTCCTCAAGGGCACGCAGATTCTGCCCTGCCTTGAGGAATTTCCTTGTCTCTTCAATCATCTCCCTTTGTCATTTTACAAACTCTCCAAACTGCTAGCTCTTTTCCTTAGCGATTTCTCCTTCATCATGTCTTCATTTTTGCCTTCAATAAGGTGGCGGAAATCAGGGGGTGGAGAGGAATTTTCTCTCATTCATATTTCAAACACTTCAAATTTTCCCAACCACCTTGATTCTACCTCAAACTCACAGCATTTATTCCAACTTGGAGGGGGTATAGGTTTGTCTCATGTTATAATGCCCTTTTCCAAGCTAGACTTGAGAGCGGAAATTGTGGGGTGGAGAGGAATTTGGATTCTTCTAGAGCTGGCGGAATTTGCCATGCTCAAAGGAATTTTCCTCTTGGACATGCCTCTTTAAAACTTCATCTTTATAACCCCAAACTTGCTCCCCCTTTAATCCTTAGACTCCCTTCTATTTAGCTTTTTCTCATTTCTTCAAATGCAATTGAGCCCCTTCATTGGATGCAATCAAATTATGACTCAAATCAGGTCTGATTTTATGCTCTTCTCACTCATGCTCAATCTGATTTTCATTTTGCCACTGATGTTTTGACCTCAAACAACGCCTATTGCTCATCTAAACTCCCTAATGACCTGCCCATAGGTGAATTTGAGGGATTTGTAGGATTTTGAGCAACAAAAGAGGGAATGCGGAAATTAGGCATGTTAGAGGAAAATGGATTCCTCTGGGGCAGGCGAAATCTGCCATGCCCAGAGGAATTTCCTCTCCACACTTGCTTTCATATTTAGTCAATTTTCTCCCCTTTTTCGAAGCTTTCTCAATGCTGATTTTGTCAGAGGGGCTTGCCTATTGGGTGACTTTGGTTTCCTTCAGCACACATACCCTTAATCCACTCATCACTTCATGCACTTGCTCAAAATTGAAGTCTAAGGCCTGACTGATTTTGCTCTTCGTCTCAATGATTTGACCTCTAAAAACTCCCCTCACTTGACCCAAAACTTCCTGCCAAACTCACTCTCGGACTTGGAGACTTGAAGATTGCCACCAACTAAGACTACCTAAGACCACCTACTCCTACTCCTACTCCTACTGCTAAAGCAAAAAGAGGGGGTCCCCATTTGCAATGGGGCGATGGTGTGAAAACCTCACAACAAGTCTACAACTCGTAGGGACTTAGGTGTTCACAATATCACAAGAGGCTGATCTTATGAATAACAAGTGGAGAGACAAAAGCTGATCACAATTTTTTTCTTAATCATTTGAATGTGCACAATTATAACATTTTGAATTACCAAAACCTTCTTAGACAATGGACAAGAAGATAGAATATAAATCTAAGATGGGTACGTATGCTTGCTTTGCAAGAAAGGAAAAGTTGAGGATGAAAGGCATATGATGTTGCATTGCCACATTTATGAAAAGATAAGGCAGAAGCCCTCGATAGGGCACTAATATCTGAGTTGTCTGCATAGATTGCTCTGTTTTCCCATTAACCTGAAAGCAATTAATTTTAATGAGCATTGTTAGTAGGTTAGTTCTTTGTTAATGAAAAAGTGGCTCTTTATATTAAGGATATTATGGAACATCAGAAGATGAGCACGATTTCTTTTAGGTGCGAAAAATCTCGTGTAATTGTTTTGTATTTTTTACCAAAGATCCTATACAGTCTGAAAGACACTAATTCAAAGCCTGGTCGAATTTTTGAATTGGTTGTAGTGACTGGGATGAATATGGTGCACTTATGCAATTTTTTGTGATGAAACTGAACAAATCTCAATAAAGCTCAAGAAACTTGAAACTTGAAAACTCATGTGAAATCTAAGAACCTACTCACATGGGATTTTTGGTAAACAGACAGACATTTGATATACCTATTAATTGGATCCTTATTATTCCCCAAAATGGCATCTACATTTCTCTTGTTTTATTTTTATTGCTGTTTTATCTATAAAAATCTAATTATACATGTTCAAAATCTTAATGGATGCTACATGTAAAATCTCAATGAAGGAAACAAATATATATGAACAACAAACATAAAATTGTTATTTAATAGATCAATTGCATTTTTGTAGATGAAAGATCTCTCTTAAGATTCTTTAGGTTTAATTGGTTAATCCCTTCATGCATTCATACTAAATATGAATTACGTTTTGCAGGTAAGGGGGGTGGTGTTATTCAAGGCTCAGCAAGTGAAGCAATATTGGTATCACTATTAGCTGCACCAGACAAAGTTTTAAAGAGAATTGGTGCAGAATCTATTAGCAAGCTGGTCGTATATGTATCTGATCAAACACACTCCTCAATTGAAAAGGCTTGTAGAGTGAGAAATTACGAATCCTACTGAGAATTTTTTTCAAGTAAATCTTATAGTACTACTGGATGAACAATTATTCTATAACATCTGAATCAATTATTCTAATAATATCTGAATAATTGACGAAGCTGTAAGTTGCATTGCCCTTTTCTGAATGTATACGAGAAACACATGTAACCATTATTGGGCAGATATGAGTAGTATGTCTCTATTGTCATGATGACTATGATTTTGAAAACCTTTTTACTATTCTAAATAATCATCTCTATAAGTTACAAGAAAATTCGAAGGCCCAAGAAAGCAAATTCAATAACAACTTCTAGCTTCAAATTTCGACATAGAGCCCATAGGGTTGGAGTTCAAGTGGTGTGAAGGCTGCATTTGTGGGGTGTAGTTAGAACGCGGTTTGATTGCAAGCAACTTTGGCAAATGGATTCACTTCCTTGTGGCCTTGCAGTCAAAAACATCAAAACAATGTTGTAAGAAAGAATAGTATAGAAGGATCCAAGTGAGTGTGACACAAAGAGGAACTATCGAAGTACCCTTTAAATAATGAAATGAAAATTGTTTACCCGCTGGCGTAACCTGGTCTAATTGTAGTATACACAGAACATGATATATATATAAAGTAAATGACAAGCGTTCTTATTTATTCAAGTCAAGTGATTACAACATTGTCTCCGCATCGATGATGCTTTACCCGAAGGTAATACAAGTATATAAAGGTCCGAAGGGACGCGACGGTTGACAACCGTGCGCAACTCCCTAGCCTCCGGACGTAACTAATTCCCAACCGACGCATCGGTACACTACACCCGACAACAAAAATCCTGTCACATAATTTGTTCGGAACATGGACATAATTTAACATACCCAAACCAATATGCCATAACACTAGCTTTAAAATCTCATCTTTGTATAACTTGTACTAATTTATTTCTTCTTTGGTTTATTTTGGATATTGGATAACCATTTTTTTATGAGGGATGCTTAATACATAGCAACATATTACATTATGATGTATGTTTATGGAGAAAATTAAATATAGTCTTCTTTTGCAATTCACAAGGTGAGTTACCAACTAGACCACAACCCTAGTTCAGTATTGTCATATCTGTAAGAACCCCTTGTGGCTCTAAATTTGACAAACACTGAACTGTGGTTTAATTTTGAATGTTTGACAATTTGTCAAACACTTTGCAGGCAAGCTCTGATACCACTGTAGTATCCCTTGCTAAAT
>MU224799.1:49660-84221 GCA_018584345.1 Thuja plicata | reverse complement strand
AGGACTTAGAATTGTTCTCGGTGGTCTTGCACCTGGCTCTAAGCCCGAAAGCCAAGGAAGGGTGCAGATCTTATTATTAAAACCTTGCAAAGAACCTTGGCACAGTCTTGGGCAGACTGTGAAATTTTTTGCAGGCTACTCTGTACCCGGATGGTCTCGATGAGTGAAAGTCTCTGATCAGAGCAGTGAAGAAAGCCTGTCCATAATAATAATACCCATTGAGGATGGAGGTACGGCTTCAGAGTCCTTTATGTTCCCATCTTACTCTACACAAGTAGAGGAATGACTCCTTGAAGGTCGCTTATATTCTCCTATTCTGTGCGAATAGAGGTGTGATCCGAATTGATCACCTTATGGCCCAGGACTGAAGAGCCCGGATTGGCTGTTTCATTAGAACTCTCTTGCGGAAAGAGAATTTCTCTTGTGGAAAGAGAGTGATATCTCCTGAGAATTCATTAATTAACATTGGAAAGTGAATAAAGTAAATAATCTTGTCTTCTTGGTATAAATTTATACTTGTTATCGTCTCATAAGTTGTTATTTTATTAAGGATAAGGTTGGGTCCTTACAAATATATTATATGTAATAAAAAAAAATTATATTCCAGATATTGAAAGAAAGAAAACAAAAAAATTATCTTAATGTCCATAAACAACCACTTTTAGGTCAATGAGGTAACTAAAAGTATGTTCATCACAATTCAGAACTAGTATTAGGGTATACAAAGCAGTCATGCTTAATTAGGAATCTATGATGGCTATGTGGGTAGTTGTTTAATTATTAGTTGACAGGTAAAAGAGCATGCAAATGCAGATTAATATGAATGTAGTGCAGTACTTCAATATTTTTGAATTTTCCAATTTTTATGTCACATTAAATGTTATTGCCTCGATAAACATGATAACCAAATAGCACCATCCTAGTACATTAGATTAAAATAATATTGTAATGTTTCTATAATGGTCATCTTAATTACTTTAGGAACTTTCCTTTTCTACATTCTGTTAATGAGTGTTTTGTTTAGTAACCTCCTCTTGTAATCTCTTATACATAGAACCTTTTGTCTATTGTATATATCGATTTATAATAACATGGTATTAGAGCGGGTTGATGGGGTTTTAAAGGTTTATTGAATTTTTACAAAAAAAAAAATCAGGGCATCCTTCCTGGAAACTTTTTCTAGAAATTCTCAATTGATTTTTTTTATGAAAATATTGTTTGAGTTTATTTCTGTGTTTTTCGTTAAGGGTTTTGTGCACCTGTGCACTAGCTCTTTTTTGGTTCAGCCCATATCTTCTACAAATCGCATCAAGATTCTGGTGTATTATTCTTGCAGCTCACATTTTTTACAAGGTGTCATTTTTACTAGAAATAGCGCCTCTTTTTTTCTAAGAATCATGGGGGCCCACATGTCTAGTATTTTCACAAAAATGAGGGTTCTGCTCGCGTTTTGATTGTGTGCTTGTGACCAACCCACGTCTTTTCTTTTGCATTTTTTGCAGATTTTGTGTTTTACGCGCCAATCGAAGGTTTTTTTGCAGAAGTGAAGGGGTTTTGTGTGTGTGTTTCTTCCTACGACACCCATGTTTCTTTTTTGCAAAGCGCACGTGATCTTGGTTCTTCTGTGCGTTTGCTCTTAAGGCCTACGTGACGGCTCATGGCATTTTTTGTCGCTTTTTTTCCTCAAACTCGACAACACTGTGAACCAAGACTTGTTCAAAGTCTGTGCATCGTTTTTCTCTTCAACGCTGAGTTATTTCTCAGATTTGTGACCCATGCCAAGATTGTTTGGTGTTTTTTTCGACTTACTGCAAAAATCAACAATCTCCAGCTCGCTAGGGTTTTCCGATTTCCCACAAAATTGAGGGTTTCAAATTTTGGGTAGGGTTTTCCACAAATTTTCCCAAAAATCGTGGTCATGGGTTTTATCATTTTTTCCTAAAAAAATTATTATTCGATTTTATAGTTTTTTCCTAAAAAAATTATTGTTTAGTTTTGTAATTTTTTCCTAAAAAATAGTTGGGTTTTTTCGATTTTCTCCTTAAAAATTGTGTCGGGGTTTTTTTTTCCACAAGAATCATGGCTGGTGTTGTTTTTTTTTTTTATCAGTAATGGGCAGCCATATTTAAGACTACCGAACAAAACTCCAGTCATTCAAATCCACAAGCCCAGCCCAGCGTAGGCACAAGACTGCGAGCACAACAACCTAGTGGGGATTTGAACCCTGGTGACAGCCTCACCAACGAAGTGTTTTGACCACTGCACTAATGGATCACCCCCCATGACTGTTGTTGTTGGTCTGGGTTTTTAATTTTTTTTTGAAAAGAATCATAGGAGGGTTTGACAAATTTTCCACAAAAATTGTGGTTTCTTGCAGTTAGTTTTTGGGTCGTAGTGCTCATCTGTAAAAGTTTTCAATGATTTTTTGAACAAAATTGTGGTTGTTTTTCTAAAGCAGTGGAGGGTTTGACTATTTTCTCCAAAAAATCATGGTTTCAGTTTGAGAAGCCGATCTCAATGTCTCTAGCTATAGGGAGGGACAACTTCGTTACTCAACATTAGGTTGGAAGGATTGTGGTTATTTTGGTCATTTCCAAAAGTTTTGTAGAACCAGGGAGGGTCTCAGTAGTAGGCTCATGTCGCGGAGCTTTCTAAAGAGAAGGGGGCAACCTTCTATACATTCATGACCAAAAGACCAATAGATTGTCTTTTGTAGGGTAGTTAGAACAATGACCATTAAGGGAGGGTATTAAAATAATATTGTAATGTTTCTATAATGGTCATCTTAGTTACTTTAGGAACCTTCCTCTTTTGCACTTTGTTAACAAGTGTTTTGTTTAGAAACCTCCTCTTGTAATCTCTTATAAATAGAGCCTTTCATCTCTATTGTATATATCGATTTATAATAACACATTAGGGAGATCCAAAAATTGTTCAGTTCCCAACATCCTTTTTGTACCTCCATAAATAAGATAGTATAGGTTCAAATAGTAACATCTTCGCTGTCTAGACAGCATAACTGAATGGATTATTGTGCCATCTCCTCTCTCTATTGATGCCTATAATAGGCAATTAACTAAGAGATTCAAAACAAGGTAAATCTTATGAGAATGTTTAAGGAATTTCAGTGTAAAATAATAAAAATGGAAGAAACATACAAGATGTAGGATGTGCTACATAGAAGGGTTTTACTATTCCTAACAAGACGCCCCTTCATTTACATCCCCATTTGTCCAAAATGTGGTGGTCTATCTGTACCTTCCCATGGTTCAGTACATCCCTCTCCACCAATTAAGATCTCTTGTGTAATCATGTAGGTATCCATCCCAACACTCTCATAACCATCCAAGCGTCATTCTGTAATATCCCCTTCTTGCACCTAGTTCAGTACGAGGTATCCATCAGCCTATTCTCAAGTTCCCGGTGGCTAAGTGGATATGGTTAGGGGACTCAGTGTCCTGAAGAGAGCTCTAGCAAAGGTTTTTAGAGTATTCCAACAAAGTTCCTATTTTTAGCATATGGCTTTTTTTAGTAAGTGTTGTTTTTAGCGCTTGGTCTTGGCTTCTATTTCCTATCAGTTCACAATGCAATCCTTTCCAATTATGTGCCTTGTTGAGTTCTAGGGTTTTTAGGTGATATTTAATTTATGCCACTTTAGTTCTTTAATAAAGTTACTTTATATCTTAAGTGAGGGTGATAGGTTCATGAAGTGTTCCCCTATTTCAACACCTAGGAATGAGGCAACTTAAAATTGTTTTTAAAAGGCAAGTTTAGACTTCAAAAGCGGACGACAAGGTTTGATGGAGCTTTATAAGTTTAAAAAGATTAACTTATGCCCCTTTATGTGGATGCCAATACTTGTTAAGTGTTTTTAAAATGTTATAATGTGAGCTCAAGAAATGGGTTGAACCTTTTAGGTTTATTTCATGTTGCTTTCAAAAATTGAAATGAGAGAGTAATTCAAATTTAAATGAATAGTTACCCTAACTTTTCCCTCACAGTATATATTTGTGTTTGAACTCTCACTTTGACATAGATGATTTGACAAATTAATGTTATGCTGCTGGAATGACCTCAAGGAGTTCTTCTTTTGCTAGTTGAGGGAAAAACCCTCTTCTAGGTTGCTGTTTTTGGTGCTGAATCATCCACCCTAGCTGGTTGGTGTTCTTGATTTGAGTTATACAATGATTTGGGCTTGGTTTGGTGTTTGGGTTTTGAAGATGCAGTTTTCTGATATGGGTAACTAGTTTTTGGTGCAAAGTGTGCTTTCTTTGAGTGTGGTTTGAGTTTGATGAGTTTTGGAGGCTTTTTCAGAGTACTCGTGTACATTTTCAGAATAATTGGATACCATATTAATGTTCATAACACAGTAAGCTTGCTGTGATTCATTTTGGGTATCATTTCATTGTATTCCTCTTTGTTGGACTATAACTTTTGAGCCATCACAAGTTGGATTTGAAGAAGTATTGAATTAATAAGGCAAATTGCCCCTTTGCTTTGGGTGGCTCCTTCTTGCTAACATGTGGGAGATTGGTGAGGGTTAAAATCTGCATTTTGGAGGTCTTAAAATCAATCTTTGGTGGTTCCTAATATTTATGATTGACTTAACAAGGAGCTGGAGCAGCTCGGAGATTGTTGGAAGCTTGTGAAAATCATCCCATGAATCACCCCTATCACATTTGAACGCATAGCTGGTGCTGGGAAAATTTCTGAGCATTCTATTACAATGTATGGCGATCGTATCAGGTCTAAAAATTAATTGATAAGTGTAATTTTCAGTTACTATTGGTAGCAATTTGTTTTTGATGGAATATTTCAATTTGTGATTTGATGGAAAGAAGAAATCTATTTCCTTTCAGTGTATTTTCCATGAATGTATCACATTATGAATGAAACTTGAAAATACAAGCCTTTCTGCGTTTCCGGCATTTCCATCTTATTCTATCAAAAAAACCAAAAACAATCAGGGGTGACCTTTAAAGTGGCATCCGAGCTTAACTTTCTTGCTAGCCTATGTTAGACAACAATTTTCAGCTACACATCTTCTATGAGTGATAGGCAACAGAGGTATTTTCACATGGAACAGAGGAAAAATCATTGGCAGCCCCCACAATTTCTAGAAGGGAAAATAGTATCTGGTATTCTTGGCATGCATCAGGAACCTCCTCGAGATAGTGAGAACACTACAGGAGCCATGGCGGATAGAGATAAGGGAAGGGCTAGATCCATTAGCCCTAACACCAGAATCAAAAAGAAGTTTGACACAATAATGGATATTATGTCTCAACTATTAGGAAATATTAGACAAAGTACAACACCAAATAGCACGTAGAGCAACCCACAGGACAGCCAAAATAATAATGCAGAAAATAATTCCACAAATCAGCAGAGTGAACATGAGAGGTAGCCTACATCAGCAGGGTCAAACACCATTCCTAGACCTTTCCAACCCTCTTTCCTTCAATAGGAAGGCATTATAGATTACTAATGAGACTCCTCTACAATTGGTGGATGACTTAAGGAATGCAAATGCCGAGTATGATACCCTTACAAAGGCCTTTAACAATTGTCTAACCTTCAATGAGTTCATGGATCAAAAGAAGAAAAGGGCTGGTGGAAGAGCTGATCATAGAGGACCAGCAGTTTAGAGAGACCTTCAGTAGGCAATAGGCAAGTTTACAGTTTCTCATTTTGATAGAAGTGATAAGTGTTCAGCTAGAGCATGGGTACATAAGTTAGGCAACTACCTAGCTCTTAGACCTATGGCTGAGTATGAGGCAATAAGTTTGCCACTTTACATTTGCATGGATTTGAACATGAATGGTGGTACCATGGCCTTATCACTTTGGGTCCATAAATCAATCACTACTTATGAGGAGTTTACCAATAAACTCGTTGAAATATTTGATAAGAATCTTGAGTTGCATTTAAGAGAGCTAGCACAGTGGAAGCAATATGGTATAATGGATGCATATATAGCAGATTTTCAGAGGCTCTCAGTTATGGTTTCAAAGATTACAAAGAGGAGATTGGTGGTATTGTTTAGTGAGGGACTTATGGAGCCACTTAAGGGGTGGATTTAGACTTTTGATCCTCCTTCCTTGCATGAAGCTATGAAGAAAGCAAGGACTATGGATGGGCTGCACCTAAATCAATATATTACATACAAGAAAGACAAAAGGCATTTCACAAAACACACCAATCCACCAGAAAATAAGTCACTAGACTTGATGGAGAGGCATTTAATGAATTAAGAAAAAAGAATGTATGCTTCTCTTTGCAAGGAGTCTGGGAACCCAGGGCACAAGTGTGCAACAAAAGGGAAAGTGAGCTAGATAGATACCATTTAGTAGAGGAATCTTATCAGAAAAATCATACCAGCAATCTGATTTTGATGAAAAGGAAAAAGAGCCTATAGAAGAGCATGGAAAGTGTGAGGAGAATGATGGGAAACTTGCCTAACCCCTTAATTTTCAGAAGAATGAGTCCCTACATGTTCGTTGAGTACTAGGTGGACAGCAATTGATTACTTTGATAGATACAGGTGTCACTCATAATTTCATAGATGATGGACTTGTGGCACATAAGGGACTTTAGACGCAGGAGGTAGATGAATTTAGGGTGATTGTAGCAGATGGTTTTACTATTACTTGCACTAGGATGATTCCATAGTTGAGTATACAGTTGGGGAACTATGAAGTCAAGGACGAATTCTACATGGTGAGGATTGGAAATATAGATGTAGTATTGGGTATACAGTGGCTAGGATCACTTGGTGAGATCACTCAATTTTCAAACCATGGAGCTGAAATTAAATGAGAGGGTATGAATTTGGTCTTGAGAGGTATGTCTAGTCGAGGGCTACATATAGTATCTTTACGATGCTTCGAGAAGATTTTTAGGCATTATCAGGTCGAGAGGGCAGCAATGTGTATTATTATGCCCATAGTTCCAGAGGAGGAGAGATCATATCTTCTTGACTTTCAGGCTTATCTTCCTTAGCGAAGCACGGTATTCACTAGCATTCCTCCAAGTTGGCTTCCTAATAGGGGCACTGAGAATGTGTTGAGTTAGAGGGGGCTAAACCACTCATCACCACACCTTATAGTCATCCTAAGAGTCACAAGGATGAGAAATCAATTAAGGGGCTTTTGGATATGGGGCGTAAAATAATGGACAATACATTTGTCAGTACGGTCCAAGAAGGCTTGCAAGGTCCGTACATGGGGGATCTACATGCATCGTACGTTGCACAACAAAGTAAAAATCACTGTACCAAAGCAGGTCATAGGACATCCATACGGACATGGACCGTACATCATAGAGAAGTCACATTCATACGGGCATGGACCGTACGCCATAGAGGAAATCATACTGTACATCAACAAACCATACAAAAAAGTCATCATACCATACATTAGAAGAAGAAACACACAGTTGTGGTCGTATGGTAGAGTGACCAAGCCATATGGAGGAAAAGTGAAGCTGTACGTGGTGCCAGGAGGGTCATATAGGGAGCAACACGAGAAGGATATGAAGCCATACAAAAAGCATTAGATCGTGTCGTATGGTTGAGTAACCACATCATACAGAGGAAGAAAAGTGAACCCGTGCGCGGTGCCAGAAGGGTCCTATGAGGAGTCGCACGAAGAGAATGATATTGAGCCATACTATAAGCATCATACTATACTTGGAGTACAGATGTTGTACGACACAAGGCCATATGTGGGAAGTACACCATATGGACAAGTGAGGAGGAGATCGTACATAGAGAAAAAAACTAAATCGTACGTGAATTCCAAACTATACGTGAGGAAAATTTTATAGCCATATATGGAGGTGCCACTTTGGCCGTATGGAATAGATCCTCAGCATGTGGTCCCAAATTTTGGGCCGTACACTATATGTTCATCTCAGTGCCATCCTTTCGCATGACTTAAACATATAGTGGAGTGACATTTCTTAAAATCTCATGGGAGAGTGCAACTTGATCACAATTTTGACATGAAATCTCTATTTTCTGGCTCCTTCAACATTATTTTTTGGCATCTTAAAAATTCATGAAAATGAGGCCCCATAGAGGTCTGTGTGGTTTTGAAGGTGTTAAATTGGTCTTGGCGGCTGGTGCACTACCCCCAGAACCCCACAAGGGGCGCTGCCCCTTGAACCCACTAGGGTCGATGCCCCCAGACCCCCATTTGATTTTTGAAGTGCATTACAATGTTGATTTTTCATAGTACAAGTCATTGTCTACTCTCTTTCCATTAGACTTCCTGAATATTACTTGATGTATACTTGTGGTCTAGAAGACGACTTTTTCTTTTGGGGGAGATGATGTAGTCGGCGTACAATGCCTATTGTTATGTTTGATAATATTGGTTATCCGTCAATGTATTAACTGTTCGTTGGTTGTCACTCTCGGGTAGTTGTAAGTGTTAGTTGGTTGACAATTGTGTCTCCCTTAGCAACCATTGAGTCCTTTAAATATGTTGTTTACTGCCAAGGAAGGTAGTAGTGTATAGTCGAATGAATTGTAATCCTTGGCTGACCATCTCTGGTCTTCTTCTCTGCAATGAATTCATGAGCGAATAAAGATATTTTTAACTCCTATATATGGTACACACTACCATCTGTATTATATTTCGTGTATGCAATTTACCAGGTATAGCAGTAAACATAATGGTTTATTTATGATTTGATGCAAAGAAGAAATCTATTTCCTTTCAATGTATTTTCAATGAATGTATCACATTATGAATGAAACTTGAAAACCTAAGCCCTTTTGCATTTATATTCTATTAACAAAACCAAAAAAAATCAAGGGTGGTCTTTACACATTCATTTGTACCCCATACCACTTGAAGTATTTTCTTTCTTCATTGGTAGAAGATGTAAGAGCCAATGGAACAAGTGAGAAGTTCATTTACTATAGAAAAGTATTTGCAAAGCTAAGTATTTTGGCAAACCATTGATAACAATTGTGTATTGGATACAATAGCATTTGACATTTTATACATTTAATTAGTAGTTTCAACTGGCATTTAGATCAAGAGGGTTTTTTAAGATTAATTAGTTGAGGGATTCTACCCATGTAATGTCCCCTTCCTAAGCCAATCTAGCGCGGAGAAACCGTTAACCTATTTGTGAGATTCTCGTAGGCTAATGAGTGGGTTTAGGGAATCCTAGAGGTGTTGACAAAAGGAGTTTCTTGTTCAGACATGTGTAAGGAGTGTAACACCCTTTTCTAGAGCATTTTAGTCACTTTCTCCTATACTTACTATTTTTGTAAGTTAGTGATGAGCACTAACAGAGTCAGTTGCTCTTTTTAGTAATGTTATTGGAGTTGGGTTTGATGTTAATCATGAAATTTGATATAATCCAAAGTCATTAAATGACGATAAGTTATGAGTTAATAAAGTTAAATTAAGATTTAACTTTATCGTTATTTTAATTCTTTAATGGAGTACAGAGGCCTAATATTAAATCAAAGGTGCTTTATTTTAATGGATGGGTCTTTATTATTTAATGCAACATTGGGAGATTAAAAAGGAAGTAATTCTTATTGAATGAAAGCCAAAAAAAACATTCCTAAAAAATAGTGAAAAAACATCCTCAAAAAATACTATAGTGAAAAAGCATTCTTGAAAAAATAGCGAGCAAAACATTCCCAAAAAAATAGCAAAAAGGTATTCCTGAAAATAGCAGCCAAAAACATTCCCAAAAAATAGGGAAAAAACAAAAAAAAGTGTTTTTTTTTTTCAAAAACAGCTAAAAAGCTATAAAAGGAGGACTGGGGCTCTCATTTGGGCATGTTGAACATTGTTATTTCTTATGCTTCTATTCTGAAAGGAGATTGTGCTTCTTGTTGGTTTGTGAGGACAAAAACCCTTGCAAGAGACATTCTCCATGTTGAGAGATGCAATCTAGAGGATTGGGAGTGGCTTCACTACAGAAGTCACATTGGAGCTTATTGGGAGTTATTACTTCAATCTTCAATGGTGAATTTTGCAAATCTGATTTATTGTGATTGTTGTGAGAAATTTGGGGAGTTTGGCAAGTGTTTTCATTGTTGTATTTATTGTTGTTGCATAACAGACCCTTCCGTGGCATTTTGGTGATAAATTGTGTTGGCTAAATTTTTTGTGTCACTATGACAACATCTTACAAAATTGTGACTTTAGACAACGTTAAATAAGATTTCTCTCTCCTCTCAGCAATAGGGGAGTCTCCCTTCTTACTGTACGTGGCTTCAACAAGAACTTAACTGAAATTTTAAAAGGGGGCGGTTCTCTTAATCAATTCCTCTTTTTGTGGGAATGATTTATAAACAACTTTCAAAATTAACAAAGAGGTCCTATTGCTACGATAATATCGGTGACTCAGGGAATGACATAAGAACAACACCAAAAGCAACACTTTACTTTATACTAGGAGGAATAGATACATGAACCTAAAGTCTCCTTTGCTTATTCTGAATGGAGATTCTATAATCTGAATAAACAGTAAGGCGCAAAGTCTCTTACTGAAAATCCACAAACTTGAATAAAAGACTTACAACTAAAGCACAAAGTCTTCAAAAGCTCAAATTGAACTACAACTCTCAATGCAATATGTAGCTCAAAGTCTGCAAGATTGAATTCAAATCTCTCTTGAACAAAACACCAAAACTCACAATCAACTCAAGAAAATGTCGTCACATAACAGTTTGGATTGACACAAAGTCTCAAAATAACCTGCTTCTTTTATTGAAAGCAATCTAATTTACATCTAAGCTCAAAGTCTTAGAGTGCATATACAAACTGGCAGAGTTTTCTTGCATTCCCAAAAGATGATAATTACAATGAACCCCCTCCTTTATTTATAGGAGAGGAGTGGAGAAAAGGGTGGAGAAAGAAGGGGAAACCCTTAACTACCTTTCACTTATTCAAGATTACAAAGCCTAATGCACTTGTAATCTGATTACATGTTACAACTTTGCATGTGATACTATCACATGCAATTACAACTTGTTACCCAATTACATGTAATTTGTCAATAACAAAATTACAAAATGATTGATAAAAATAAACTAAGTGTCCGACAAGACATGATTCTTATTACATCATCCTTTGGCGGTCTTCATGCTGCTATAGGATGCCCGATGATTGATGTGTTCTGGTTTGGTGAAAGCATCTCGAACCGGAATATGAACACGCATCCTTGATTGTTCTGTATTGATGGCATCAACAAATCACCTGTTTGAAATCAGTTTTGAAAGCTTTCGATACGCTCAATCGTTTTCACTTCTTCCGCTCCTTGCACAAGCATAAGTGGGAAGATTTTTTACTCATAAGTGGGGTTTTTAATTCCCATTACAAGTCATTTGGAAGGTACTTGCTTCCTACTTACGGGTTTTTGAAGTCCATTTGCAATTTGGAAAGAAACTTTGAACAAAAGTGCTTGGAAAACACTTGCAGGTGGAGTTTTTAATCCCAATTACAAGTAGGGGAAAAACTTAGCTCCTTTTGGCAAATTAAACTTACAAACAAGATTTTTAATTCCGTTTGTAAGTGGGGAAAATACGCACTCTTGAAGTTCTTTCTTGAGGGGAAGAACCTTGCATTGCAATGTGCATCATTCGGGGAAAAATGTGTATTGCAGTTGCACTTCAATATACAAGGGGAAGTACTTGCACTTGTAATTGGATCTTTAAAACCCAATTTCAAGTAATTTTCAATGGACTGCATCCAAATTTGGGAAGATCAATTGCAACTTTTGGGAAGAACCTTATGTTGGGAAGATCACATGATTCTTGCAACCGAATTTAAATCACTTGAGGGGAAGAACCTATTCATTGTAGCTTACAAATGAGGGGAAGAACTTTTTGTAATCATAACAGATCCTTAATTGTATTGAAAATATAAATGCATTACATTAATAAAGGCAGGCACTATTATGCAAGACCTTTGATCCATCAAAATGCTGTTTTCTTTTCAATTTCTTTATAACAATCACTGTTCCAATCAAAATTAATTTGAGGCTCCAATATTATTAGAGCTCATATAAATGAAGGTATGACAACAGCATGAGGTTCTTCTATAACTTTTTCTGAATTTGCACATATAAGGGCAGCTGATGAAAAAGATGGATGTCATTTTTAATCACTCAAATTCAGCAATTAATTTCTCTAAACTGATTTAACCCTGGGTGCCTCCCTGAAAAGTTCCCTAGGTATTGTGACTATGACAATTGACTGTCTATTGTATTTAGCTCTGCTTCAGAATAACATCATATCATTTTCTTTCAAGATTCTATGACTTTTGATCTTGAGAACTGTCATCTACCATTCTTTGTTTTGATCACATAATGCCATAGAAGATTCACTTATTCATGCAAGAACATTTGCTATGGATATCTCTAAGTAATCTGATATTTGTCTTATCATTCTTGTCTTCATCTTCATTGAGCCACTTTCATTGAAAATCCTCAACCCTCTTGATTTGAACATTCTCCTTTATCTCTACACCTTACATAGCAGCAAATGCGACCTTGGAGAAGCAGGGATAATCACGTTTTTTAACAAAACATTGTAAAAAACCCTAAACGCAGGTTAAGGTGTAGACATCTTAGCAAAAGTGTTTATGATTTTTATTGAAAATGACCACCAATCTAGACAGAATGGCTACGAAATGGCAAAATGATCAAGACTTGGAGAAAAACCATTATGATTTGAATAAAAAACAACCACAGAATAGCCACGTTTTTACATTAAAACCACCAGTAAGAAGCAAAACGACATCTTTAAATCCTAACGCTGGTAAGAATGGAGACAAATTGTAGAAACAACCATAAGTTTCAGAAAAGTGACTATGGATTTGCAAATACGACCATGGAAAAGCGTAATCGATCACTGAAATGGATGCACATACTTGTTCTGGTTGCAAAATATGAGTTCAAAATCCCCAAACACCAGCTTATAATGGGATTTGAGAAGAGTCCCAAATCAAAAATAAATCAATAACTCCATGTATTAATGACGTCTTGCTGTTCTGGATGTATGTGGAGATACAAATGGCAAAGTTCGTGCGTATAAATCGCGGACAAGCATTTCGATTTTGAGTCTTTGTAAGTTGACCACCAAACTTAGACTTAGGATAAACATATTCGGGATGTAAAAATAATATTTTACACAAAATACATATATAAATAATCATGTAATTATAGCATTTTATCAAAAATCATAGTACACTTTTATTTATACGTAATATTATATGTTATATATTAATAAAATAAAAATAAAAAGATTTTATTTTGAAAATATTTACAAGAGCTTAGAGTGTTAAATCATATCATTTAATCGAAATGTCAATTAAATGTTTTCGTATGGGTGTTTCAATTTTGAGAATTCATAATTGAGGACAACAAATTGATGCAACCTAGGATTTGAAACCCTTTGTATTTGGTGATTTTAACTACTGCAGACATTAATACTCAATTCTAGCAAATGGGTATGTTGAATTTGTGTTTATAATCTGATTTAATCATCTAGGTATTCACATTTTACAATATTTCATTTTCAATTTTGTATCGGATTTTGGGTGATTAAGTTTAAAGCCTTAAAGGTTTTCAACGTATTATTTTCGTTATTTCTTTGCAATATAAATTTGCCCTTTTATTCTATCTTCTCTCTTCAACCATTCTCAAAAAATGCATTAAAAAATCTTGAACAAAAAAAAAAGACCAAAATAGGGCTGCATATTGCAGTGGTATGAGAGCAAGTGAATCCTATCATCCTGGAGGGTTTACTATGACAACACTGTGGCATGATAGATTGGGATCTATCGCCATATACATTGCATTACTATCAAAACAGGTCAGCCTAAGATTTGAGGGAAGAAGAACAAAGAACACATAACATGGGAGATAGGGATGCCAGAGAAGGAATAGAAAGATTCTTGAGAGATAGGAATGCAAGAGAAGGTCGGATGAAAGATTTATGAATTTGTTGGATGTTCTAGTTAGGGGACAATAACAATAGAATGAGAGGATGGATTTATTGACTCAAATGATGGCTTTACAAATGGGGTTGAATGTTGGTGCAAATGGTAAAATAATGAGGGTAATAGAGGCAACAATGGTCATGGGGTACATGGTGGACACACAAATCAATAGACTAGAACTATTAGTAGACTACTTATGCTGATGCAGGAGCATCTTGGGATCTTGGCAATCTCGCATCAACCAAATACATTTATTTTTTGTATTCCTGTTTGATTGGTCTCTGAGTTTCTTTATGCATTCGTTCAGTTTGGATCTTTTGCAGTTGTGATCCTTACAATGTGTTCGTGGCATTATGGTGAACCTTCTCCTAGGTTCGCACTTCATTTGGTTACTTCGCGCATGAGATCTTATAGATTCTTTGCGGGATTGTTTTGTTCTTCATGTTTTCCAACCAGTTTGTGTTTTCCAATCTCGCAAAGGATTTTCCCCATCGGCGAAGCTTAACGGGTCATTTCTTGATGATGTTACATTTTTGGCCGACCTACTTGAGGGATCGCGATTCATATTTCTTTCATTGGAAGTAGATCTTGATGATTTGGGTTCTGACCTATTGTTTATAATACATTTTCTTTCTCATTGGGAAATATAATCTTTCTAGACCAACCTGATGCTTGCGAAAGCTTTATAAGCTTATGAAGTTTTTCCTAAAGGGGCAGCTCTCATAAGATTATCTCACTATAGCTAAATGCTAAGGAGTGTGTAAGGGTTTCTGATTGTAATCAGGCCTGTATGATTGCATGTTGCAGATCCATTGTATATGATTTTCTAATGCTAATAAAGGTTGATCGTGCATATCTCTCTGTTGTTACTTGTTTCTGTTGTGTGACTCATGCTGCAAGGATTGGATTGATCTTTTTGAGTTCCCTCCGTTCTTATCTGTGCCATATGCTCACCTTTTGACCTAGGCCACTCGTCCAAGCGGATAATGAGTAAGACATCATTGAGTTGCAGAACCAATTTTGACAGGATTGGGAGAGTGGAGGCCTGGAGTTTCAAGTGGTCATATCTTTGAGGGATTACATGGATGTCAGGACGAAAAATTGACCTCCTACTAGTGGCAAAGCACAAAATCACGATTTACAAAAGAAGGTAGGCAAGCTCGCACTACCTTATTATGATGGGTCTAGGAAGACCACAACTAGAGCATAGGTACAGAAGGTGGATTCGTACTTTCATCTCAATCCGATGTTGGAGGAAGCTATTAAGTATGTAGCGATACACCAAGATGGTATTGCACATGAGTTGTGGCATCACAGGATGATTACCATGGGTCATAATATGATCATTTCTTACGAGGAGTTTACAAAGAGACTAATCGAGAGATTTGACAATGGGATCCAGAACTCCATTTCAAGGAGTTAGCACAGCTGAAGCAGTGGAATCTCAGTGGATGCATATATTGCAAAGTTTCACAACCTAGAGGTTGTCCGTTCTAGTGACAAACATTTCAGAGAGGAGACTTTTTTTTGTGGACGGTCTATCAGATCTGTTGAGAAGCTAGATTAAAGCTCTACTTGTATCTATATATCTGATTTTGCATTGAAATTGAGATGGCATTTCTTGTGATTGACTATGTCATCTTGTAGAGGAGGAAAATCGAACCACTAGGAAGCGTGGTCAAATCCCTAGACTCCAACTCTCTGCTCCAAGCAAAACTAATAGGACAAATGTGTGTTTAAATAATATACACTAATAGATAGAAATGTTTAGTTCACAAAAGGCAAAAGTGCGGGTTGTAAAGACCTTTTGGACAGCTCCGTGAGCTCTCTATCCAGGACACTCACACTGGTCAAGGATGACAACACTGTGCACAAGTATGCTGTATGGACAAAACACTATGAGCCGTACCAAGAAGAATGAAATAATGTGTATGATGTCCTATGGACTAAGCACAACAAAACTACTAAAATGTAAAGTATAGAACATAAACGGAATAATGAAAAATACTAAGAGGAGCAAAGGAATACTTACAACAATTCATGAAATGAAGCTTCCGGTCGAAGCAATGCTCTCCTTCATTGGAACCTACATACATAAGACAACTTAAAGATGAGATTGCGATAAAAAGATAGATTAATGCGAACAAGAACAATAACATAGATGATATGCTAAATGAAAGACAATGGATCGAGTAAACAACCCGAAGAGAGTTACCTCCCTTTAACTCCAAAAGCAGTGTGGCTTGCTATAATGAGGAACGACAACGACTTCCAAGCTCGATAGAGCTTCATTGGACAATAATGGAGGTCTTTTAAGCTATGAAATGATGTATAGAATGCAAGAGAGCTTAAAAGTGTGAGAAAGAGTGATTAGAATGACCGAGAGAGATGAAATGAGGCAAGAAATAGAAGGTATAAGGGTCTGGCAATTGTAATGTTATTGGTGTGAGCCCAAAGGAGTGTTACACTGCTAGGAATCAAGAAGTGTAACGTCCCAACCACCAACTCAACTGTGGGTATTCACAGGACATTAATGTAGCGTCTAGACATCTCTGCAACGTGCACGTGTCCAAGCACAATCTATACCTAAGGGTTGAGAAACTAGGCGTGATGAGTGGCAAGGAAGCTTTGTAGATTGGAATTGATTATTGTTTTTAATTCAGCTAAAATGGAAGGCATATGTGATGTGAAATTGCACGGGGTGCAATTTACGATATTACACATCTGTAGGCATAAACTATTTTAGTATTATTTGGTAATTTTGAGCATTTCACCCTTGTATCTGTCTAATACAGAATGTGTTTTTTGAGTTGCATGCTTCGAATAACAATTTGAATGAATTGAGTGTATTTGATTATCATATAACCAATATTTTTATGTGTACATGTTGAGTAGATTGACCCCTAGATTTATAAGACAATTGAATATTTCACTAGTTCCTTGTTGAGTAATATAAGTAGATTAATTAGCTAGGGTGTAGACCTTTCTAATAATATGTTTAGATCTCTATTGTAGTAGTTTTGAATGTCATGATGCTGAATTGAGATCAGTATAGGAGCGAACTTTGTGGCATCACAACTGTAGTTGAGTTGGGGGCTCTATGAGAGCACAAGGAGAGGATAATTTTTCTCTTATTGTATTTTGTCCCATTCACCCTAAGGTGATCAATAAAATTCTTAAACCTATGACTCACTTGTAGATAAGCTTATTAATGCTCCAACATGCCAATAGTAAGGGAGCATTTTCTGTCAAAAGAAATATTCAGTTGTATCATAGGATTTGTGAACTTTCACCAATAACATGTAGGTGATAGATGCCAAGAGCTACCTAGTTCATATGGTGAGTTAGTTTTCACTAATAGCATACAAGTGATAGATGCCAAAAGACACCTAGTTTCGTAGGGTTGGTTGGATTTCACCAATACCATGCAAATGTTAAATGCCAAGAGCTACCCAATTTCCTAGGATTAGTTGTGTTTCACCAGTAGCACACAAGTAATAGATGCTAGGAGCACTTGATTTTATTGGGTTTAGATAGGCTTTATCCCATAGCATGCAAGTGATGGATGCTAGTATCTACCCATCTCAAGAGTTCAGTATTAACATAGGTGTATTAGAAGAAATTTGTGTGTTTTACATGTGGTGTTTTCCTAGGTAGGATTCTCTAGTGTTGATATTAATTTGCTTCGTGTGATTGATAGTATAGGTGCTATCCTTGGGTCAATGCCATAAACAAATACATCTTGGTCATGTAACTTATGTGTTGGTTTGATGACCTAGACAATTAATGAGTTGTGGAAATCTTATAATTGGCCTTAGATATGGTGCACATTGTTATACTTATGCCCTTGCAAGTGATGACATCAAGTAGTATAGGATGCTTAACTGTCATCACAGGTGGTGGATGATTAGGAAAAGGATGGGACCCACAGTGTAGTATGGAATGCACTAACATCCCCTTTTCAAACGAGATTTTCTTACAGGCTTTTGTGTTAGTAGACCCAGTAGTAGGATAATGCATGCAATAGGTCGCACCTGCTTTTATGCTGCCAAATGTTCTTTTTGTAACGTGTGATTTACGTGTGGATCATTTGCATTGGATATGTGTGGTGTATTGGTTAGTCATTGTTGTACTTTTGCATATGAACTAGTGACTCTATGTATAAGGGTTGTATGCTTCAGCCAACCACTGCGTGAAGTAATTGGGATTATGGAATGATACAACTCCTATGTGAATGTGTGTGTTTGTACACTAATGATTGGTATGGAAACAACTCCTGACTAGAATGTGTTATTGTCATTGTAGTGTAATTGGACTAATTTAAAAGCATAAGATTAACTGCAGTCATGATTTAAAAGAGAGATCAAAGATCTCATACAGGTAAAACAGAAATTTAAAATAATAAATATGAAAATCAATAATTAGTCCAACTTGTTTCATATTTTTAAGACAGTAAATGTAATGTGCTGCTTTTAACCTTATGCTTTGTTTAAAGATCTTATTTGTGTGTTTGTACACTTAATTTTAGACTAGCAATACTATTAAACTGATCGAGCCATCGTATATTGGTATTAGATGATTTCTTATCTATCAAGAAAATTTTAATTCCATGAGAGAGTAAAATAAATAGAGGAAGAAATATTCTGTCCTTAAAGATCCGCTTTCTTTATTTGTTCTCTTTGCATCTTAGTTTTATGTTCTCCATCTTCTATTCAATAATTCCACTTGATACGTTAAAACGGAAATTTAAAAATTAGAACATTTGCAGTGTGAATGGTGAAAAATGACATCAAATTCACATATTGTTTCCAGGCATCGGACTCTAAGCTAGTGATAGATTACAAAGATTGGCAAATACCACTTGGAAGTCGTTTCAGGTGAACGTTTTTTCCCCCCAAGTATGACTAAATTATCAAGAAACAAGCTATTTACAAAGACTAGATTTCTACTTATATCTCATTAGACAAGGTGTAATAAATTAAGACTTAATTAATTAAACAATGCTTTATTGCCATTTTATATGATTTTAGATTGCTTTGACATTTAGTTATCTCTGTTAGTGCTAGAAATTTTGTACATTTGAATATTCCCTGATAGTGTTGAAATTTTTGCTACCCCATATTTCCTGTCTCGCGCAGGTCTTTGAAGTTGTGGATGGTCTTGCGTCTCTATGGTATTTCAAATTTACAGGCTTATATCAGAAATCATGTTGGTCTCGCTCAACATTTTGCAAATCTTGTTACTCGAGATAACAAGTTTGAGGTAATTTTTTCCAAGTACTAGTTAGATACACATGAATGCAATTTGCCACCTTTTGTTCTTCAATGTTATTTGTGTGTTTAGAATAACCGATTTTTAGAATGACTAACCTGTAATATATGCCACTGTAAATGTTGAGTAGGTCATGGCGCCTCGTACTTTTGCATTAGTTTGTTTTCGTGTGTTACCTCCAGCAAATGATCCCGATAATGGCCGCACTGTAAATTCAAGCTTGGTGGATGCCGTAAATGAAAGTGGGTATATATACTTGTCACATACGGTATGTACCACTTAAAGTAACTTTTTCATATTAAACGACACCTTTTTCTGCATTTTGTTAATATATTTATTCGGTATTGTTTGATGTTTGCACATTTCAATTAGGCATCCATAGAATCTAGTTATTCAATTTCACGATTTTAGTTTTCCTTTTGTGAAATCTGTCTCATGCATATTGTGCTATTTTTCAATGCATATTTAGTTTATGACATGCACATCTAAGATTTGCAAACTGCCAGAAGCATTTATATATTTTAATCGGGTCTATTAAAAAAAATTATGTACAAAGGTTATGCTCCCACACTAAAAGATATCATATCATGTGTAGGGCTTTAATAGTACTAACATTGAACTACTGTTAGAAAATATCAAAACCCTACTTTCTAATAGAATTTGCAATCCTTAGATTTATTAAACGTTTTTAAGTCATTTTGTCTATAAATCTTTTTTTTTGACATGAAGCAGAGACAACTCATATTTATCGTTTATACTATATGCCATCAACCTTGAAACTTGATTGTTATAGAACTACACATTACTTAACACTAGTTCACAACAATTGTAATTATTAGCTTGACCAAAGAATAGACCAGTGATTAATCATGATAACAAAATCTACAAAATACATATGCCCTATTGCAACTTGATTGTTATAGAGCTACACATTACTTAGCACTAGTTCACAACAATTGTAATTATTAGCTTGACCAAAGAATAGACAATGACTAATCATGCTAACAAAATCTACAAAATACATATGCCCTATTGCATATCTTTCATCTTTGTAGTTCAATTCATAGTCAAAGATTATATTGTTTCATACATTGGAGAACGTGCTTAGTATACAAGGATTGTCACAAACAAATTTGGCTTGCTATAATCCTTATACTATTGTACAAGTCATAATTAGGAAGAAATGCCACTCTCATAATGCAAAAATTTATCAATCATGCTTTGCACGAACAACTCGTAATAATTCCATCCATTAAGATCCTAGCAGAGGTCAAACTGAAACATAACCAATTATATATTTACTTACACCAGTCCTCTTTATTAATGAGTTTGATAATAGAAAGTGAAGTCTAGAATGCTTCAAGAAATCTTTAGTAGTAAATCCCTTACTTGAACATATACACCAACTAGACATGTCTTTATTGACTTGTATGTATGTATATATGTATGTTGACAAAGATTCTATAATGTCTATTGTTTAGCATATATATATATATGAAATTTATTTATATCTTAAGATTTTCTATATCTTTTGTAATATCAATCCCCTTTTGTTCCCTAAAAAATAACTTTAAAATATCTAGTGTAAAACCACATTGTCCCCTGCCATCTTATCCTTAAAACTTAGACAAACATTACAAATAATTGATAATTCAATATCAAATATTAAAAATAAATCAAATTCTCAAATGAGGATTTCTGAATTTAAAAAATATATTTTTCCTTATAGACATGGGATGCTGGGATACAATTCAAACTAGATGTACAGCCCTAGGACATCCCCAAGACTAGCTTAAATTGGGATCCATATGGTGTGGTATGTCTTGAGTACAAAACATATAAGATAATATAATTGAAAATTAATGTTTTAATAAGAAGTCATCACATGATATAGAAAAATAAAATATTAAGTAAATAATGTGATATTACAAGGATGCCAAAAAAATTATGGACCAATCTGTTTTCCTTTATATTTAAATAGTCTCTTTAAAACAATTAATGTAATATAATAAAAACAACATTGGTAATTTTATCGTTTAAAGCTTAGCACCCACATATATCTAAAAGGGAAAATAATTTTTCATAGATCTTATCAAAGGTTAATTAAAAATAAGTCATTAAATAAATATTTGATATAGATAAATGAGTTGGAATTAATATCGAAATTAAATATGAATTTAAATGATTTAAAAACAATACAATATGCTATTGAAGATGTTGAGAATGTGTTCAACAATGTACTAAAAGTCAGGGATTTGTATAGATGAGAATCTCAAAACCTATAAATAGACTGTTTTACTTAAGTTTAGATCCACGCTTATTCAAATCAACAAGTTGAATATGGACTCACAAAAATAAACTAGCTAAAAGCTGATGATAGAAAAGAGTTTGTTTTGATCTTTTGATGTCTAAATTACAATAAGGACCTAGCACTATTTACAAACACCTCTGGTGAATATGCAAAATTACTATGGTCATGTTCTTCTCACTTAAACCTCTAGGTGGTTGATTCAATGGCAGTGAATCAGGATTGAAGGCAAGAAGAAGCATGCAGTGTGCCCAGGATGATGATGTAGTATTATATTTCCTTTTACAATTGAATTATAGATGTGATCAATAGATTCTTCTTTCCTTGATTGCTCTTAAATGAATCAGGATTAGTCTTTAAATACACCACTTTTACAATTGAATTATAGATGTGATCAATAGATTCTTCTTTCCTTGATTGTTCTTAAATGAATCAGGATTAGTCTTTAAATACACCACCCTTACTATGCAGTTCAAAATAATTGTATATCTTAATTGGCTCACAACAGCTAGTTAGGAAACGAAATATTGGCCTAAATAAAAATACTCAGATTTAGTTTAAGGCTTTAGATCTACACCAGGATGATGAATAGCTAGATGTAGAGATCAAATCTGAATCCTTGGAATAAGTGATAAGGAAGATAGGATATAAGATACAACTATTTGCTAACTTCCATACAAAATATGTCATCTTACATACCAATGCAATAAGAATAACCTACTTTCCATGACTTCAAAACAAGGAGAGAAAAAACATGGGCTTGTGATTTTCACCATTGCAGTACTATTGGAAAGCAATACCAAATGATTTTAAATGTAACATCTTATTACAAGCTTTGAAGTGATTTTGATGACATTGTTTTGAACTTTAGAGCCATTGATCACATTAGAAACACATATTTGTATTTTAAATCTTACGAAATCATTTCCATTGGATCTCCAGGTTTTATCAGGAATATATACCTTGCGTTTCAGCGTAAGTGGAACATTAACAGAACTACGGCATGTGAATGCTGCTTGGAAACTTATTCAAGACCAAGCAAATATTCTTCTCGTGAAGAGTAACCATTTACTGAAGTAATTTGTGCAAACGTATTTGTTTGTCACAAATAACTCCCATCATTTTCGAACATTATTATTGCATCACATAACAACATCATAATTTTGTGTATGAAATTGTATGCACACTCACTCAAACGAATTCTAACATATAGCAGTTTGATTCTTATTTGTTTGGTCTCAACTGCAGTTGGCCTTCTTTATATTTTATTGTTGGGAAGTGCAATTCTGAATCATTTTCTTAACTTGGGGAAAAAAAATTATTGGACATTATTATTGGTTTTAAAAAAAAAAAAGAGTTTTTTTTTTTAAAAGTGGAAGCTAAACTCTCTCAAGAGGAAAATGGAAACAAAGTTAGAAGGTAAAAAGTAGCATTACCATATCATATTGCATAATGCTCAACACCAAATTATGAGTTAGCCATCCACATATGTATTACATAAAATAAAGGTCATGCATTTGAATGTATAAGAGGGGTTGTAGACCACAAGATAGTTGTCTCATAGACTACAAGAGTATGAGGGTCTTATACTCCAAATTGATGTCTTGCCTGGTGATTACCTCAAGGAAATCTTTAAGCTAAAAGACTTAGCTAACTGTAAATAATTTGTAGGCTTCTTGAAGATTCAGATTGATAATTGTCAATTCTTTTGAGATCCATAACTAATTGTGGAGATTAATTTATGATATTGTTATCGGAATTCAACTGTACAGTTTTCAAGTCAAATTGATTGACCTATGTTTCGTGAACATCACCTAGTTGTAATGAGTGCAAGTGTACCATTCATTCTCATGAGAGATGGGTTCTTGTGAACCACTACTTGTGAAACATGGGTCAATGAATTGGATTCGAAAACTACACAATTGAATCCTAATAGCAATATCATAATTTGATGTGCTATGGAAAATATCTCTTATCAATAGAAATAATTAACTACAAAATAGACAGTGGAATCATTTAGCATACCAAAGACATTGATTCTCTACAATTAATCTACGTATTCAGCATGATGTGTATACTTTTTAATTTGTTTCCTAAATTCTAAGCATGTTAATCTCATTATGTGTTGAATATGGGAATATGGTGTTATATGAAATGAAGAGAGTTCATGGGCTAGGATATCCATAGATTGATGGAAATTGTAGATGTAGCATTCTAGCTCTTTATGAAACAATAATGGTTGAGTCAAATGTGCAGATATCTTCTTGGTGCTTGGGGAATTTACCTTATAATTTTTATTAGCATTAACATTATTATACTTAGAAGAGGAAGAACAACTATTGATCTCAAATAAAAATTATTATACTTGAAAGAGGAAGAACAACTATTGATCTCAAAGATAGTAGACATGAGAGCATCTCTTATCTATGTCGACTGGTTTAGAAAGCAATATGGGTCTACAAAGAAATTGCAAAGGCTCTTGTATATTTCATTAATTCTTCTTTTATACATCTTTGCCCATTTGTATATCCTTGTACAAAATTCAAAATTCACTAGTGTATTGAGTTATATTTGACTTTCTTTTATGAATTTGTCCCTATGCATTTTTTTTTAAATTTCTTATAACATATTGGATAGAATTGCTTTTGAATTATTTTTTGAAATTGCTCCCCAATAAACTGTAGAAGTCTTTTTCATATTTATAGAATATAGGACTCAAACTAAGGCAAATCATGTTTTTCCAACTTTAGTCTAGTAAATGAGCTATTTTGGTCTAGAGAAGGAGCATGAATGTTGAAATATACTTCAAGTTGAGTTGAGGCTTACTTAGAAGACATTTATCAACCTACAAATTGTAATTGATCTTGTCACTCTCCAATCTCTCCAAGAGTGATTGCATAAGGTTTTTTATTCTCTCTCATGATCATTGCAATGGAATTTTCTATTATTCCCAAAACTTGCTTAAACATCCACATAATCCCCTACTTATACCATGTTGCTCAACTCCTTCCACTTGTGCGACTTAATGCCTCTTTTTAAAGGTAAAACCTTCTCTCCACTCATCTAATTATAGGCATGAACATTGCAAAACACTCACAAAACACCTCCCATAATAAGTAAATTGCTATGATACCAATCCATGAAGCATAAGGATATTCATTAAGTAGTTTGTAACAAATAGATTTTGTTATTGTTAATATGTGAGAGGGTATGAATAAAATACTTAAGGAAATGGAATGAAAGGAGAGGCAATAAGACAAAATTCAATAACATACAATGAGACCAATATATCTTGGAGAAAGAGCCTTGGATAAAAACTCCAACAAATGTGAGTATATATCCACTTAAGTACTTCAAAAGAGATTACAAGTGATTCCCTACCTTAGGCTTACACAAGAGCACTCAAATAAGACTAGAAATGCTCTTCAAGAACAATTGAAACTCTAAGAATACTTCCTTTCCTTTGCTCTATGAAATAGTAATATAACTAGTGTTACACCGACTCTAGGGGATAGGGGGACGAGGGGACGACAGGACATTTTTTTAGGATGAGGGGAAAAGGACCTCAACTTGGGGATGACGGGGGTTCTATATACTATATACTATACATATATTACTCAAAATGCTAGCTATGAAAAGATGTATAACAATATAAGAAGTAAAATGGCAAATGCTAAATACTAAATACTTGAACATTGAACCAATGAACAATGAACAGTGAAGTTTTCAACATTGAATATCAAAATACTAATTACTAATAGAAATTAGAATACTAAATGGGGTTGCAAGCAAAGTGGTTTAACGTTGGAGGAAACTTCGTGGTTAAGCGCACTTGACCTGGAGTAGTACTAGGATGGGCAACCTCCCAAGAAGTCATAGTGCTTCACCTCTATAAGCATCACCTAGATGCAATGGGTGTTAAGTGTTCCATTCATTCTCATGAAAAATGGACTCTTGTGAACCATTACTCATGAAACATGGGTCAATGAGTTTTACTCTAAAACTACACAGTTGAATCCTAATAGCAAGTCAAATTGTGACTTGTGTTGGAAAATATCTCCTACTTACTAAAAAAATTTATCAAATCAGAAAATGGAAGATTTCTATTATATTAAAAAATATCATAAAGATGATTACAATGAGTAGCATGATATTAAAACATGTACAAAATGTCAAAATGTAGTTAAGGGAGGCCTTTAATTATCCCGCAAGGCATACTCCTCATCATTGGAACTACTAGACTCCTCATTGTTAAGATCTTCCAAACAAAAACCAACCAACCTTGCATTTGAAGCCTCTGCATCCTCATCCTCATCAACCTATCACTATTTGGACCGCATTTTTTTTTCGAACCTCCTCAATAGAATCCCTAAGGAATTCAAACTGAAAATCAACATCTTTGCAATGCCTTGAATAATCAACTTCCCTAAGAAAGTATGACCCCTATGAACATGTAACCATGATGTTGATGAGTGGGTGATGACTAATGTCCATTCACCCATCTTGATTCAGGAGCATCCTTGGGTCGTTGGCAATCTTGCATCACCCAAAAATATTTCCTTTTGTTTTGTTCTTAGTTTTGTTTCAATTAGTCAGTTTTGTATTTTGAGTGGCATACCTTGGATTTAGATCATCCTGTAGACCTCAAGGTATGTTCTGGACATCATGATTTTCTTATGTCTAGGTTCACACGTCATTTGCATACTTTGGTGAGGAGATATTAAGGATTCTTGTTTGGCTATCTATGTTCTTAATGTTCTAATGGCCAATTAGAGTTTCTGATCTCGCGCACCATTTCCTTGGTGTGCGCACCTTCATGGCACATCATTCTATGTTTGTGAGCTTGTGGCCGACCTCCCTTTGGGTGCACACTTTATTTCAAATCCTTTTGAGGGAGTTCTTAATTTGGGTCCTGGCCTATATTTTGGTATTACGTTTTCTTATTCTTGGAAAATGTAATAGATTTGGGCCGACACTTGTTGTAAAAGCTCTATATATTGAGGTATTTGATCTTTCTTTAGGAGCAGCTAGTAGTGATTGAATAAGTGGTAATTATACCTCTTGGAAGTTAGGACTATAGGAATTGTTTCTGATTTAGGGTATGTGAGCCTAAGAATATAAAGTTGCATGTTGCAGGCCAATCTAATGTAAATATTTGATTATGTGATAATGTGAATATTTGTCGTAGCATTTCTTATTTTTGGTGTTGTTTATCATTTCTTATGTCTAGTGTTTTGTTTCTGTTGTGTGACTCGGGCTACATGGTTTGGACCATCTCCATTGGGGAAAATCCTTCCATGTCTGCATCAGATGGTATCAGAGCAAGGTTGATGTTCCTCTAAAAGAAGATCTAATTTTTTGAGCTTGCAGAGCTAGAGTTGAATTTGTTGTGGGGTGGTAGAGTGTAGATTTGGCTCACAATTGTAGAAGACTTGCGCAAGGGGATCACAAAGGAGTTGTTGTTTATTGAGAACCTTGTTGTTGAGGCATTCCAAGGGTGAACATATCTCCAAGTTGGAGGCGGGCTACAAGTGTGTTCAATAGATTTCCAAGTGAGAGGCAATTGGCACCTTGTAATCAGATCGTCAAGCTGAGGCAGTTGCACATGAGGATTGGAAAGATGTTGCCGATAAGGATGAACCCTAGGAGGTTAAATAAAATGATGGAAGATTTCAAGAATGAGATGAAGAATGAAATCCGTAATGTGTTAGCTAGTTTGAGAAGGAATCATGAAATAGAGGAGGAATATGAATAAGTTGTTAAAGATCTAGAGACTGAAGGGACAAAGATATCCATAGGTGAAGAGAAATTGTTGAGAGATATGACACAAGTAAAAGTCATAGAATGGAGGTTTCTAATTTTTCTGGTTCATTGCATCCTAAGGACTTGATAGATTGGATTGGTGAATTAGAAGATTATTTTGAGCTTGAGGATATCATAGATTCACAGAGGGTTAGGTTAGTATAAACTAAGTTAAAGGGTCTATTGGATTTCTAAATTCTTGGCAAAATTTGGAGTTCTATATAGTGATAAAACCCTAAAAATGGCCTCCTAAACTCCATACCCAAGAATTGATGAGATGATGGAGCACATGAAATGGGATCAATATTATTATTTTTTAAATTCAAAGCTAAAGGAGTAAGGAATGAAGCTTTGTGACAGGAACAATCAAAATTCTATGAGCAGATGTTTCAGAGATGCTGTAATTTTCACCTATTGTAAAGATTAAGTTGATAGAGAAGAAAAAAGATCACAACAGAAAAATATAAAAATGACCTAGTTCAGAAATCTAATTTCCAAGCTTCAGTAAAATTCTTAGCTTTTCACAAGATGTTTTGGATTTCCGACCAAACCCAAATTCGAAAGATAGGTAGTTATTAATTAATTTGTTGATTAATTTTTTCAAAAGAAACTTTTTAATTTTAATATAAGGTGGTGTCTTTTCACCTTAAAGGGGTGTGAAAACCATTCAACCACATATATATGTGGTGTAAAATGTAAAAATAAAGAAGATAAATAATAAGAATCACAAGGAGTATTTTTTATACAAGGCACAGTTGATGTTTTATTCAAATCATATGACCAACTGTATGCTACCATATTTTCAAGATTAATACAAACCAAGAGTTCTTTTTCTTTCAAAGGTGTGCTTTTGTTATCTTAAATGATTAGTTCCTTATGATATCTTTTTCATGAAAATAGAGGCCAAATGTGCAGTCTTATGGAATAGTACTTTGGATATGTTATAGTTTGATCATCAGGATAAAAGATTGGTTGTCAAATTTTATTTTATCTTATTGGCCTTTCTGGAAAAGTTAAAATCAACAAGACTAATTGTAACAATAAATTTAAATTACTTGAACATATAGAAGCTATTTGGTTGATAGTTTAAGACTGTCTCATAAGGTTATACGTATGATCATAAAGTAAAATTTCATCACCTAAGAAGATAAGGCATTGGTTTGCTATTACTCTCTAAATTTTGGTTTTCATTTGCATTTATGAAACATATGTCCTTTCACAAACAATTTCAGTTATAATCAAACATTCTTTCAAAAACATTTCCATTTTAGCATTCCAACAACATTCAATAATTGCGATAGTCACAATTCGATTTGTCTCAAGAATCCACTTTCCATCTTGAGAGACCGCTTGAGTTCTATTTATGTTACTATCTATTATAAAAACCCTTAAGTGAGGAAGTTTAGTTAAGGTATAGGCTTACTCGCTTTGGAACCAATAGATTGGCGGCTCTACTGGGGAGTTGAAGAAGAAAATTTCCAGAATCTTTGGTGATTAAATATAGAATCTAATGGAGACCTGAACCCAGATCAGTAAAACAATATTTTCCTCGAAAAGAGGCGACAACTCTAAATTATTTAAAAAACATTTCAGTCAGTGACTCTACTAAGGAAGAAGATCCAGAAGGAGATGAAAATTTTCCTCTTTGAAAGAGGAGGCGATTTTATTAAAAGGAATTTAATTCAGGATGTAACAACCATTTCAGAGAAAACCATTTTGTCTGTTGGATCTTTGAAGATTTCAATGTAATCCTAATAAGTTATTCCCTAAATTTTCACAACTTGTACCAAAATTTCATGGAGTATATGATGAATCGACACTTGAGCATTTGGATGCATTTTATACATTCATAGAGGAAAATTAGATTTGTGTAGAAGATATAGTGATGAAATTATTTGTTTGGACATTGAAGGATAATGCAAGAGATGAATATGATTCATTACCTACACAATGCATCTCATCATGGAAAGAGTTTGAGAAATGGTTTCTCCATATGTTTCATGATGCAGAAGATAATGTGTGCTATGAACAAGATGAAAATCAGAATTACATTATGGAAGAACCTTACATGCCTCCATTGGATGCATTTTTCAATTTGGAAAGATATGAGGGTGAATCTGCAGCACATTTATTCTTGCAGATGGTGACTCTAGTTTGAAGCTTTTGTTCAACAAAATGGATGAAGAATACCTAGATGGGGATGTATCACAACAAGTTGACTTTGATAATATAGAATGGTACCATTTGTCTGAATTACATAGTAAGGAAGATGAATGCACTAGTCATGTGGAAGATAAAGAAACATCCAAACTTGAGAACCATGATGACACTTGTGTTGAAATAGAGACATATATCAGTAATAGAGGGGATGAACATGAAAATTTTCTCAGTATTGAACAAATCTCAGATTTTCTAGATAAAGAATATCAAAGGTATGTCCACAAAAATAATTCAGAAATATTTCAAGATCATAGGGATGAACATGAACAAAATAATAGAATGATGCAGATAAAAAATAAACCTTATGAGATGTTGGATGAACAAGAGGAAGATCTACTCCCATCTAACTATGAAGATAAGAGGAAATTCTATGTTGTTGATAAAGTTGAAAAGGCAAATAATTCTCAAGAAGATGATGCATTTAGTGAAAGTGTACATTATGATCAACATACAAAATAAAGTACATCTAAAAATGACTTCAAATTTTTTTCAAATCCATCATATGATGAGACAATGGAAAAGGATCATACAAACTATTGTGATGATGCTTTCAAAGGTGATTTCTCTATGTACTTAAAACCATTATATGAGGAGGGTGAAGCATTTTCAGATAGTATGGGTAGTATAATAAGTTTTGAGGATAAACAATACAATGTTGATAGTGTGATATCATCATTAGAGGATGTAGCCAAAGAAATAAGTGATGTCCCAAATTTTAACACCATGGAAGCTTCAGATATGGCGAAAGTTTCAAAGATGCATGAATCTAATTTCATAGAAGGGAACGTGATTTTGTGGGACTATCATAATCAGAATGGGAATAATAATGAATTCATTAGTCTTAGGGCACTCATAGGTTTGATGTCTTGTAATAATCTTTTTTGTGGTATGATTAATGACAGTGGAACTCAGTTTGGATATGTTTCTAAGTTAGAAGTGAGTATATATATGCATAGTAGAGAAGTTGATAATAGAGGATGTCATATTGCATATAATTGTGCATTGTACGATGAGACAAGATACTCTGAAGAGTATAGGTATGACTTGTTCAATTTGAGGATTCAGATCATCAGAGAACATGATAGTAATCAGTATAGTCGGACAAGGGAAGGTGTCAGGATATTTTATCAAGCAAGTCTCAGTATTATTTTTAGATTGATTCCATTGAAATGTGATGAAAATAATTTTTTTGACATAGGCAAGTATTGCTTTTGTATCTTGGTGGCCTGGGGCTACCAAATTATATGTGATGGTATTTCTATACAGTGACTCCATAACCAAATTGATTGGCACTTGGTCTTCTTCTACCAAAGATAGTTGGATTCTCGATATACAGAGCTCTAACTTTTTGGAAAAATTTGGAGTTATATATAGTGATAAAACCCTAAAAAATGGCCTCCTAAAATCCATGCCCAAGAATTGATGAGATGATGAAGCACATGAAATGGGATACAACATTATATTTTTTAAATTCAAAGATGAAGGAGTAAGGAAGGAAGCTTTGTGACAAGAACAATCAAAATTCTGTGAGCAAATATTTCAGAGATGCTGTAATTTCAACCTGTTGTAAAGATTAAGTCGACAGAGAAGAAAAATGATCAAAACATAAAAATATTAAAATGCCCCAAATTCAAGAAATCCAATTTCCAAGCTCCATCAAAAATCTTAGCTTTTCACAAGATGTTTTGGATTTCTGACCAAACTAAAATTCGAAAGATAGGTAGTTATCAATTAATTTGTCGATTAGTTTTTTTCAAATGAAGATTTTTAATTTTAATATAAGGTGGCGTCTTTTCACCTTAAAGGGATATGAAAACCATTTAACCACATAATATGTGGTGTAAAATGTAAAAATAAAGAAGATGAATAATAAGAATCACAAGGAGTATTTTTTATACAATGCACAGTTGATATTTTATTCAAATCATATGACCAACTCTATGGTACCATATTTTGAAGATTAATACAAACCAGGAGTTCTTTTTCTTTCAAAGGTGTGCTTTTTTTTTTTTTAAAATCTTAAATGATTAGTTCCTTATGATATATGTTTCATGAAAATAGAGGCCAAATGTGCAGTCTTATGGAATAGTACTTTGGATATGTTATAGTTTGATCATCAGGATAAAAGATTGGTTGTCAAATTTTACTGTCTTATTGGCCTTTCTGGAAAAGTTAAAATCAATAAGATTAACTGTAACAATAAATTCAAATCACTTGAACATATAGAAGCTATTTGGTTGATAGTTTAAGACTGTCTCATAAGGTTATATGTATGATCATAAAGTACAATTTCATCATCTAAGAAGATAAGGCATTGGTCTACTATTATTCTCTAGATTTTAGCATTCCAACAACATTCAATAATTGTGATAGTCACAATTCAATCTGTCTCAAGAATCCACTTGCCATCTTGAGAGATCACCTGAGTTCTATTTATGTTACTATCTTCTATGAAAAAAGCCTTAATCCAGGAAGCCTGGTTAAGGTATAGGATTACCCACCTTAGTTCTGCAGAGCCTAAATTGTAGGGGAGGAGGATCATCATCGATCATGCCCATTTGTTGGCCAAGACAGTTGGATAATCCCAGAATTGAGTAGGCAAGCTCATAGGATTTCCAATCTGAGGTTTTGGGAACCAATAGGGTCTTTTTTCCTTATGGTGGAAAGAATTGGAAAAGGATTGAGAAGAAAATGGTGAAATGAAGATCACTAGATGGAGGCTAATGGTTGCTAGGTTGAAGGCTAAGTTTATTCTAGAAGATTATGAGTTGGATCTATTTAAGAAATTGCAGAACTTGAAGGAGAAAGACATGAGTGTGCAGGAACATATTGAGGAATTTTACAAGATAATAATCAGATCTAAACACTGAGAGAAATCTAAGGATAAGCTGGCTAGATATATTAAAGGTTTGAGATTTAACATTCAAGATGAGGTAAGTATGTTGAGGATTAATTTAATGGAGGATGCTTATCAGAATGCATTGAAGGAAGAAGATAAGGTAAAGAGGAGACAAAGTAACCCTAGAGGGAAGGAGAAACAAGTGAATAGAAATGGCAAGGAGAAAAAAACCATTGAAGAGGAACTTAATCAGAGAATACAAAGGAGAGGAATTGGCAGCAAGGAATTTAAAGGTACTTGTTTCTAATGTGGTGGCATAGGACATAGATCTTTTCAATGTTTCAAGGGATCTAGTAAGAGCTCGGGAAAATAGAATCTTGTGGCACATAAGGAGCAAATTGTTGATGCACTTTTGGAGAATATGGCAGAACTTGAGATCGAAGAATCTCTTATTCTTAGGAGATTTTTGTTGAGAAAGAAGGAAGCTGAACTTACAAAAAGGAGAATGTTTTTTAGGACTATATGCAAATCAAGAGGTAAATGTTGTAAGGTTATTGTGGATAGTGCAAGTAATGATAATCTAGTATCAGAGGAGATGGTGCAAAAGCTTGGCTTGAAGAAGTTGAGAAATCCTTGTCCTTATGGGATAATTTGGTTCCTAGATGATCATATGGTGGATGTGAAGGAGAAATGTCTGGTGAACTTTAACATTGGGTGGCTTTTTAGAGATGAAGTATTGTGTGATGTTGTATCTATGAGTTCTTCTCATGTTTTATTGGGCAAACCTTGGCAATCATGTGATAGGGTAGTTATCTAAGATTATAGAAGAAACTTGGTCACAATAGAGAAGGATGGATATAGATTTACTTTGGTTCCCTTGAAGGAGGAAGAAGAGAGAAGTGAAAAGAACATGAGCTTTGTAAAGATTTATTGTTCTGAGAAGTAGATTTCAATGGTTATGTTGAAGGAAGGCTTGAATCTGAAGAAGGATCTGGTGATTGGATCTGAAAACACGAAGGTGTTGAATAGGGACATAGGTAAAGTTAAGAAGCAAAAGACTTTGGTTGTTGATCAGATGGAGTCTTGTAGTAGAGGTAAATTTTATGTGCATAAGAAGAGAGGTGGAGGTAAGAGTCCTTTACTACCCTGTGCAGATTTGAAGAAGGAAAGAGAAAGAGAAAAGGTATAGATAATGAAAGTTGTAGATAAAAAAGATATTTGGGTTAAGAATGAGCATGGGATTTACATTCTAAATCCTGTGAGATGTTCATAAGTTCCTCTTATGGAACATATTCTTCTCACCAGGGGTGTCTGAAACAAGAGCATCCTCGGGTGGTAGGCAATCTTGCATCACCCAAAAATATCTCTTTTTAGTTTGTTCTTACTTTTGTTTCAGTTAGCCAGTTTTGTGTTTTGAGTGGTGTACCTTGAATTTGGATCATTCGTTGTTGTGAAAATTAGGGCATGTTCTAGAAATCATGATTTTTTTATGTCTCAATTTACACCTAATTTGGATACTTCGCCGAGAAGATATTAAGGATTCTTGTTTAGTTTTGTATTTTCTTAATGTTCTAATGGTCAGTTGGAGTTTTTGATCTTACACACATCTCCTTTGTGTGCACACCTTCATAGTGTTGGAAAGTGATGTTTTTGGTGTGATATGAGACACTCAATGGTTGTCATTTATGGAAACATATCTGATAGTATGATTGAGTTAAGTACAGTTTTGCAGATACAGTTCTAAAATTGACTAAGTATAGAAATAGAAGTACAGAGTATAACAGTATTATTTTGGACAACAAAGATCGTGTATGATGTTTGATGAATTGCAAGCTTAGAGGAAGACACTATGGGATATGTATGACCTTCAATTAAGATCGATTGTGTTTTGGTGATGATCACAAAGAGTTAGTGTGATTTGAAGACATGCGAAGATAGTAGAACAGTGAAACAGAGCAGTTGAACAGTCACGGTGATTGAGGGAGCATGAGATAGAATCCAAACATGCTAAGTTGGATTGTTAGTGTGAATTACCTATAATTTGGTAGTACAAGAGCCCCAACATTGTACTTACTTTTTGTATAAGTATTTATTCTATTTTGTATTGTATTTGAGAGCCGACTATATATATATATATATATA
>MU224799.1:28147-49514 GCA_018584345.1 Thuja plicata | reverse complement strand
GTTCATTACTGAGAACATTTTGTAACATAAGTAGCGGTTGTAAGAGATACAAGCTCAGTGTACCCCTAATTAACAAGGTGTTGTATACCTTTAACAAGGTTGATATTCCTTTAACAAGGAAAATTACTATGTAGTATTCAGCTCCTGACAGGGCTAGGTCTCCTAACAAGGACATTATACTTTAGTGCATGCTTGTGGGTACCATCCCCACTAGGGTTTCCCTTGGCCAGGGTTTCCTTAACAATAAATAATGGTGTAATGAGTTGTGTGTTATTTTCTTATGTTTTTTTCATTTCAGAAATCTTATAGTTTATTTGGAATCAGTTTAAGTTTAATTTAAAGTGTTGTAATACATATTCACCCCCCTCTCACTATTACTTAATCCTAACAATTGGTATCAGAGTTGTTGGACCTTGAAAAGAAAGTTTAACAACTTAAGGGAAATATGGATTCTGTAAGTTTGGAAGAAAAATTTGAAGCAACACTTGAAGAGCTTGACAAAGCAAAAGCAGAGAATGGTGACTTCAGATTCAATTTAAGAAGAGCTGAGGGATTCATTAAGAAACTAAAAGATCAGTTTGAACTTTCCATAAGTCAAAGACAGGATCTTATGGTTCAAATAAAAGAGGGTTTAAATAATGATAATTCAAATCAGATAAAGCAACTTGAACAAGAGAATGATACTTTGAAGCTTAATCATGGAACAATGGCTAAAGAGATTCAACAAGAAAAGGATGCTAAAAACAAGATTGAAGAAGCTTTCAAGGATGCTAATATTCTGATGGGACAAATGAAGATTGAGCTTGATCATTACAAGAAGTATCTAGAATTCAAGAAATTTAATCAGATCATAAAAGGTGAACTTGTTGAGACAAAGAAACATATTGAGAGACTTCACATGAGCAGTGACTTGATCGATGAACAAAGAGATAGACATAAACCTAAAGGAGATATGACTAGTGTTGGCTTCAGTGAAGCTGAATGTTCTAAGAATCAAGAAGAGAAACCTGATGCGACGAATGATGGATAAAAACCTATTCTTGAAGAACCTAAAGAACAAATCAGACCTTTCAGAGGTAGATGTTTTGGATGTAACATGTTTCGACACATGAAGAGAGATTGCAGAGGTAATGCCCATTTCAAACCTTTTCTAGTTATTGTTTTAATTTTCATGCATATAGGTAGAAGAAAGCAGAATGCAGGAAACCTGATCAATCTAGAAAAGATAACATCAGAGGAGAATCAACAGTTAGACCCACATGTTACAAATGTAATAACCTTGGGCAAATTGCAAGGTATTGTAAGTTGCAGGTAAATCAGAACATACCACCTCCTATGCTACAAATGTAACAATCCAGGGCATATAGAAATTTTTTGCAAGTACAATAGAGCATACAATAGAAGAGTACCACCTCCTATGGATACAAAGAAGAATGAGAATGATATTGGTAAGAGTCTAGAAAAATACAAAAGTGAATTTGACAATTATTTCAAGAAAGCATAAGATAACAATAGTGGTAAGGTATGGAAAGTCAAAGAGTCAAATGACATATTGGTTTAGGGAGAGACAGTAGATGCTATAGAATCTTCGCTTGATGCTTACACTACTACATTGACCTAACTGGTTGAACATGGCCTTAGGGGGAGCATTGGATGAAGACACCAAATTATATCCAGCCCCTTATTCTGAGTAAGCTCAAGCGATCTTGGTTATGATATACGTAGACATTATAGAACCCATATCTGTGATCGCTACTTCAGACGATTCATATTTTGTGATCACAATATTTGTGATTGATTGGACTCACCTCCTAAGAAGCAGAGGACTGAAGAAGAAGAAGAAGAAGAAGAAGAAGAAGAAGAAGAAGTTGAGAAAGAGACCACAAATGACAGACAAATATGGAATCCAGATATAAAGATGCTAGAGAAAAGATCTATTGAGCAAGGGAAGCTTGTTTTAGTGAATAAATACTATGACAAGTACGAGGAATCTGACAAGCTAGTGATTGAGGACATAATGATTAATCATCTACTTATTTTCAAGAAGAGTCTATTAGAGATAGAGGGCAGTATACCTGATGAATTATATGGTAAACTAGAGATTAGAAAACAACTTACACATATAGAAGATGAGGTGATTAGGAATCAAGCTATTGAGGATATGTTGAGAGTGGTTTCAGAGAGAGAGAGAGAGAGAGAGTACTTGATGAACTCAAACCTTTATTGAGAACTAAAGAAAGATTAGTGAAAATTATGGGCAGAAAATATGAGGAAGTCATAGAGGAGACTCAAAAGGCATTAGATCAGATACTTATGAGAAATATTCTTGATCTAACTCTACATCTTAAACCTACTATGCCTGTACCTATAGGAATTGGAGAGAGCTCTAAGCCAGTTAAGGTAAATTTTGAGAAGAGCAAAGTAAGTACTGACATGACACTAGATTTCTATGTTTCTGGTGTACATGTGACCCTTGACACTTCACTTAATAAAAAAGATCCTTTTGAAGGAAATATTGATAATACAGTGGTAGATGAAGAGGAAGAACATAAAGAGGTAGAGAAGAAAGAAGAATCAAAACATAAAAATGAGATAGACACAGCAAAAGGAGAAGAGGAAAGAGTTGATGTAAAACCTAAAATTGACACATCCACTATTCTATTGTTGGCAAGTAAAGATAATTATATAAGCATAGATTTTGACAGTGTGGATGAGGATGAACTAATGAGACTATCCTTCATCGCATTCCCAAAGGAAAAAGAAATATATGAGCAGAAAGGAGACAAAACGACTAAGGTAATTACTAGAGAAATTGATAATGTGAATAAACTACTTCTGGTCCCTATTATTTTTCAAAGAAAGGATGATGCAGAGAATCTGAAAATGGCACTAGATGATTTTGATGGTCACTATGAGTCTTTAGTGAAGATCGCTAAAGAGAAGGCAGAGAAAAGTTATCTAGAGAAGAAGTTGAAGGAAGTATGCCAGTCTATTTCATGGGACTTGGGCATTCTAAGATTAGCTACATCAAAGGCTAAAAGTTGTGTCACACATGGAAGGATGTTATATAGCTATTGTATGAACCTTATCAAACACATTTAGAATATTGAAGACATTATTGCAAAGGATAGGGCTACTCTGAACACCATGATGGATAGTTGTGAGACCTCCTCACAATCTGTGATGGAGATGGACAGAGAGGTATCAAAGATTTTTGATAAGACGAATGTATTGGATATAGAGAAAGGGAGAGTAATGAAAAGATTTGGTTTGCTGAAGAGTCTAATCACTCCTAAGCTATCAATTCTTGAATTTCATCTATTTGATATCGAGAAGACTGCATTTTCATTGATAAATTCTATGCCCACAGAGTTAAAAGCAGTAGAGACTTAATCATATGCATTGAATGGACTAATACATGTTAGTCAGTTATTGGTAGAGTCATGGAATGCAGAAGTGAAGATCTTGGAAGATCCTTTCAAGATATTCTAAAAAGTGAGCAAGCACTAAATTCTACAATTTTGTAAATTTTGGATACACCTTTGTCATTGTTGTCAAAGGGGAAGAAGAGAAGAAAAATTGAGAACAGTTTGTATTGGTACACTTAGTCATTTTTTGATAAGTGTTGTCATCAATGCCAAAGGGAGAGATTGTTGGCAAGTGATGCTTTTGGTGTGATATGAGAGACTCAATGGTTGTCATTTATAGCAACAAATATGATAGTGTGATAGAGTTAAGTATAGTTTTGGAGATACAGTTCTAAAATCAACTGAGTATAGAAATAGAAGTACATAGTATAACAGTATTATTTTGAATAGCGAAGATTGTGTATGATGTTTGATGACTTTCTATCTTAGAGGAAGACGCTATGGGATATGTATGACCTTCAGTTAAGATCGATTATGTTTTGGTGATAATCACAGAGTTAGAGCGATTTGAAGACATGCGAAGACAATATAATAGTGAAATAGCTTGTAGTTGAATAGTCGCGATGATTGAGGGAGCATGAGATAGAATCAAAACGTGCTAAGTTGGAATGTTAGTGTGAATTACCTATACTTTGGTAGTACAAGAGAGCTGACAATATACTTAATTTTTGTATAAGTATTTATTCTATTTTGTATTGTATTTGAGAGCCGACTAAATGATGTAATACATATATATATGAAGAACATTTTTTAAAGAGAAGATGTGTATGTGGATATGTGTGTATGTGAAAGAGTTAGAGATGACTGATGGAATATGCAAGATTAGAGATTGACAGATATTGTTGAGAGCTACAACTGGAACTATCTAAGCATTGGAGATGCTTGTTTTAGTTCATTACTGAGAACAGTTTGTAATAGAATTATTGGTTGCAAGAGTTGTAAGCTTAGTGTACCCCTAATAGGGTATTGTATACCTTTAACAGGGTTGATATTCCTTTAACAAGGAAATGTACTATGTAATATTCATCTCCTAAAAGGGCTAGGTCTCCTAACAGGGACATTATACTTTAATGCATGCTTGTGGGTACCATTCCCACTAGGATTTTCCCTTGGCCAGGGTTTCCTTGACAACAAATAATGGTGTAATGAGTTGTGTGTTCTTTTCTTATGTTCTTTTCATTTCAGCAATCTTATGGTTTATTTGGAATTGGTTTAAGTTTAATTTAAAGTGTTGTAATATTGATTCACCCCTCTCTTAGTATTAATTAATCCTAACACATAGTGCATCATTCTATGTTCATGAGATCGTGGACAAACTCACATTGAGTGCATGCTTTAATTCAAATCCTTTTAAGGGAGTTCTTAATCTGGGTCCTATCTATATTACGATATTACTCTTATACACTAAATTTTGCACTCTGCTAAGTGCTTGAGCCTAACAATCTAGTATAACATGGGAATCACTTCTAGGGTGTGGGACCTCTACTAACTGAAGTGAAGCCTCCAAATTCTAGGTTGGCTCCTCTTGGATAATAACCTAATCTACTCTTTTAACATGAAAAGTAAACTTGGAAGGAAAAGGGATAAAAGGATAACTGAAGGGAAATTACTGAAAAGAAAATTTAACCTACTAGGTGATGCACTGAAGGTAACTTGAATCATAACACGGGGACCAAAAATATCATGAAAGTTCCTGGATCTAGCAAAACACAACTTCCTTAATAGGCTTGCATAAGTATTTCATACAAAGGTCTGAAATGGAATGAGGCTATTCAAGGAAAGAAAAGATTTCAAAAATAATAGCTTTCCCAAGGAAATATACACAGACTGTGACCTACAAACAAACATTCACTCTAGCAAATAGACATAAGAATGAGACAAAATGACAAGGGATGAACAAAATCCATAAGATCATCTAAATCAAATCACCCACAGTAGTGCACAAAGATGCAAAAAGGAAGAAGGCTCAATAACTCCAAGAATTCTCTAATATTAACCACTATATTGTGCTTCAAATAAGAGAAATACAAACAAGAAAAGCTTGAGGACCAAAAAATGTCACAAAAAACCTTTGCATAATCTGGAAATCAATGAGAAATTACAACAAAATGAAGACCTAAGGGCAGAGAAAATGCCATAGAAAGCCTTGCATAAGATGAAAAACCTACCTAAAAAAATTGTAAAACTACTTATATACAACCCCCCTAGCACACAGGCTCAGGAGCCAATTCATCTGATCAGTTAGGGTAGAATTAGGGTTACAGTAGATATTCAATAAACAATGTAGAAACCCTAAAATAATCAAGTCTTCTCATCAATGCACTTGGGAAATTTCTAAAAAGATCAGATACAGTCATGAATAAATCTCCCATCACCATAAATTCAAGCCAAGAAGTTGGTTGATCCATCTACCCTGTTTGCAACTTGAAAGACCACCCCACTGCCATGAAACCCTGAAATCTTATTTGAATTTTTTAACATAAATGGTGATAGGTGGCGTGATTTTTTGTATCAATGGTTTAGAATAAGACTTGCTTTCCTTTTAAAACACATTCGTTGATCTTTATCTCTATCTTTATTCTATCTCTGATCTCAGATTTGTTCATAGAAATGTGGCATCCTGGCATAATGCCTCAAAGATTAAACATTTTCATCTTGGTCATCCAGGGATTATGCTCATCGTTAGATTTTCTTTACTTGTTGTGTCTTTACTTTATCCTTTCAACCCAAGACCCTTGACGTCATTAGTGCCACATGTCATCTCAACACAATGCCTTGATCATTAGATTTCAAGCATCTTTACATTGAGGCTTTGTGCATACCACTCGATCAAATAGGACTTGCTTGATCTTTACCCTTAGTTCTGACCTTAGCCTTACTGCAACTCTGATTCATTCCGAGATTCATCGACTGAAAGAAACTCTAAGTCACTAGATGAAAATCTAACCCAAAGGGTTTATTCTGATATTTCACACCATCCACAGGATCAGACTTGCATTGATGATCTGTGTGTAATCTCTTGATCTTTTTTGACTTTTGACTTTGTCTCAATACCTAGCACAAGCCACACATCTTGGATGAGATTGACGATCCTCGTGTAATCTTTGAATCCTTTCCTTAACTCTTATTCTATCTGGAGATCACATGACTGAAAGAAAAACCAAACCAGTCTTTAACTTTGAGTTTATCTAGAGATTATGAGATAGACTAAGTCACTGAATCTCCCAATATTCTGACTAACTTTGGTTTCATCACGAGACTTAATGCACAACACATGATCAAAACAAGATCAATGACCTACATTAAGTCTCCAAATATCTTTCATGGCAAAAGCTTTTCATTGCAAAATTAAGAGATAATCGTTCGATCAAAAAAGCATCCACGGCCTACGCTTAATCTCCAGACATAGAAGCATATTCCTTTTCCTTTCGAGATCACGAGGTAAAGGGTCACACTAAGTCGCTGAATGAGATGGAATGTTCCTCTGGATTGCAAGATTAAGAGATAACCAAGGAAATATTAATGCGTACATGACTTACAAGAACACTTAAGTCACCTGATAAAGTAACTCGGAAAAAGAATATGTCATGAACAAGCTAGGGTTTTAACATGAATTTCAAAGGGTTTCTTGCACTTAGCTCCTTAAAGACATGAACTAGGGGATAAAAATAGACCAATAAATATGCAGTGGATAAGATAAAGACCAGGAATAATGCAGAATTCAAACAAGTTGGGTTCTACCCTTGTGGGAGCATCATTTACTCCACTTGTATCCAAAATTTGACAAGATGAGAAATTTGGGTAACATTTTGGCAATTTCTGCTGAATGTCAGCATGCTAGACATATAAAACTAGTGGCCTTTTGACATTCCATTGGGAAAGGAGTCTGTATTGAGCACACAAAATATTCTGGGAGGTAGGAGGAATAAAACTAGGAGGAGGGACTATAGCCAAAATAGGAAAGGACTATACAAGTAGAAGCCAACTAACTGTGCAAAGCACTTTGAGGAAAACAGGAAAAACTAACCTAGAAAGTAGAACAAAAATAAGGAAACTTAATTACAAAGCTGGAAAAACCTCAAAACAAGGCTTTAGGTGAAATCCATTGACAAAAATTGGCAAGGCTTCTCCTTCAAGAGTTGATAGCTGAAAATAATTATGCTCCTTGTACTCAGTGATCAAAAATGGACCTCCTCGAAAGGCATCAAACTTTGTGTTCATGCCAAGCCTAGATCTGAGTTCATCCCATTTGAGGACTATATCTCCATCATTAAAGTTCCTTGGTCTAGCTCTCCTTTCAAAGTTATTGATTTGCATCTGTTGGAACTCCATAGTTAGCATGGACTTGTCTCTATCTTCTTCTAGCTCCATGAGTTGAGCATACCTTACCTGCAGAGGGTCTCCTTCTTCAAAGATGAAAAGTTGGGTAGCAAGGTCCAATGTTGGTAATTCGGTTGAAATGGAAACTTTAGCTTCCCTGCCATAGAATAGCATGTATGGAGAGTTCCCAATTATCTTCTTGGGAGTGATCTTGTCTAACCATAAGGAAAAATTTAGTTTATAGTGCAAATCTCTCTAATTTTCTAATAGAGTCTTCTTAATTATCCTGATCAGGTTCTTGTTTGTAGACTCTGCTAAACCATTACCTTGGGGGTAATAATTGGAGCTTGTGTTTAGGTAAACACCATGTTTAATTGCCCACTCAGTGACTCTTAAGCTTGTGAAGGCAAGTGCATTATCTAATGTAATAGAGTCTGGGGTCCCAAACCTATGAATTATGTCATCATAAAAGCCCAAGACAACACTCTCATTTTCTTACTTTAATGTAATAGCCTCAATCCATCTAGTGAAATAATCAGTTCCAGTGATTATCCACTTATGGCCTGCACTAGATGGTGGGTTAATTAGGCCTATGAAGTCAATGCCCCACTTCATAAAAGGTTGGTCTATCTTGATTGGTTGGAGAGGCATAGTTGCAAGCCTTTCCTTACCTGCAAACATGGCACATCTCATGCATTTTCTTACATGATCGTGACTATCCTTAAAGATAGATGGCGAATAGTACCCATCCCTCATGATTTTGAAAGAAGTCATCCTAGGAGAGAAATGACCTCTAGAAGTTCCATCATGAAATTAGTGTAGGAAACCTGTTACTTGTTTTTAATCAATGCATCTTAAAATAACATCATTATGATCCTTTCTAAAAAGGATCTCATTAATCAACACAAAGGGGATAGATTGCAACCTATAATACCTTCTTTTTGCTGAATCCAAATCTGCAGGGCACTCTCCTATCTTTAAAAAATGAACCATGTTAGGCAACCAACTTGTTTTATTGGCATGTTCTTCTGTCGAATGAATAACTAAGGATGCATTCATTTTCTCTTGGTCTTTTGGAGTTTCATCCTCAGTCAATTGTTCATAAAGACCTCTTCCTCTGAATAGCTTGGTCACTTGGATAACAATGTCGTATTCCATGATTCTGGTGATCCAACCAGCTCTTTTCTCATTTAGGTCCCTAGAAAGGAAGAAGTCCTTGACACTCGAATGAGTAACTCTCAATTGTACCTTACTATGGGTCAATAGATGTCTGAACCTTTTAAGGCTCTTCACCACAACAAGTACATGTTTCTCTACAAAAGAGTATCTATGTTCATACTCTTCCAAACCTTTGCTAAAGAAAGCAATAGGTTGCTCCAATCCTTCAAATTTTTGTTGAGTTAACATTGCAAATATGGTATCAAAGCCTCCATAAGCATATAGAATGAAGTCTTTGCTAAAATCAAGATTTAGCAAGGCAGGAGCCTCTATCAGAGCCTCTTTGATGGCTTGAAAACTAACCTTTCCTTCTTTGCTCCAACAGAAAACTACATTCTTCTTCAACATTGTGTATGTGGTAAATTTGGCCTTGTTAACTCACCATACACTTCAACATAGTCCTTCTTCATCAGGTACACACAAGACTAAATATGAGATTATTCATTCTGTCTGCCTACATGATTCAACCTGTGGCCTTCTATCCAGATGGGGTTTTCAAAATAGCTCTCAGAATGAGGGTCTCACAACCATAGACCAATCTAGGAATGAAGGATTTTTCTCCATGAATGCAATACAATGCAAGATTATTCTAAGAATTGAAAGATGTGAGATTATTCTACGACATGATTTCAACGCAATTATTCTAGAAATTGAAAGTAATCTATTGCAATAATGAAATTATTCTATATGAGATCATCAAGAAATGTGACAATAATTTAGTATTCTAACAATGCATAAAAATGAGTGGGGGTTTAGAATGAAGAATTAGAGTTCTTTTATAGACTCAGAGGTTGTTCAGAATGGAAAGTTTCCTCTTTTGAAATAAAACAGATAGAAAAGCCAGTTTAGAATAGAAAGTCTTATTTAAAAGAATACAATAAATTGTTTTCTCTTTTCTTTTAACTGTTTTCTTTCTTTGATTTAATTGTTTTATTTGATTTATCTATTTTCTCTCTCTTTAAAGCATATTTAAAGAGAAGTTTCCATTTCTGAATAGAAGAAAGATTTTTGAGAGATTATCCAATTAATTAAATAAATATGACCTCATAATTACTTTTTCTCAATTATCTGAATATTTAAATTTAATTATTGAAAATGAGGATATTTATTTAATAATTAAATATCATTTAATTCCTTTTTATGTGTCTTAGCTAGAGGGTGAATTTAATTTAATTAAAGTACTGGGACTTTATAATTAAATTAATTCGATCATCAGGTTTGTTTAGCCAAATAGGTATTTAGGAATTAAATATGATATATGATTAATGCAGATTTAGGATTTTCTACATTTGACACTTAAGTCGAGTAGAGTCAATTAAAACTCAGAATTGCCTAGTACAATAGGACTTAGATGATCTAGAAGAGTGATAAATGCAACAAAATTGGTTAGGGTTGCAAGATGCCAATTTTGGGGTGTTACATTTTGCCCCTCTTTGAATTGATGTGTGAGCAGCGCATTGATTCAAAGAATAGTCTGATGCCTGAAGCACAGAAGAATAGATTTGAAAATTGATTATGCAGAGATTTTAGAGGCATCTCTAGAATAGAGCTGGACTCTCTGAAGTCTAGGTTAGGTTGCCAAGACATCGATCAAATAGAGTTTTTGAGGGTCATCTTTAGAATGAAGCTTGATCCCCAGGGATTCAGGTTAGAATGCCCTGATACCTAATAGATTGAGATTTCAAGAATCATCTCCAGAACGAAGCTTGATCTTCAGGAATCTGGGTTAGAATGCGCCGATACCTAATAGATTCGATATCTTTCACAAGGCTATCCCCAGAATGAGGCTTAACCTTCAGGAGTCAGTGTTAGATTGCCCCAATACCTATCCAACAAGATAATCAATAGAGTTTTTAGGACTATCTCCAGAATGAAGCTTAGTCCCTCCAATATCTAGGTTAGATTGCCTAGACACTGGTAGATTGATATCTTTCACAAGATTGTCCCCAGAACGAGGCTCAACCTTTAGGAGTCAGGGTTAGATTGCCCCAATACCTGTCTCAAAAGATAGCAGTTTAGAATCATCTCTAGAACATAGCTTTATTATCAGAGTCAGGGTTAGATTGCCCCGATACCTGTCCCAAAAGATAGTTTTTCGAGAACCATCTCCAGAACGGAGCTTGATCCTCAAGAAGCTGAGTTAGATTGCTCAGATACTTAAAATTTGTTAAGATGTAAGGAACGAAGATGCCCTTATTGATTGTGGAGTATCCAATTTTGACTATGAAGTACAAAAAACTGAACATGCCCCAAGTGATGAGATGCCCCTAGCAATGAGGACTTTTGAAAATCAGATCAGATTGATTGGAATAGATTTAATGATGTAATCATCCTGCCCCCTCAGGAGTGAAATGGAAAGATGACACATCAAAAATGATGATGGAGAGCAAAAAATCACAGATAGATAGGTTAAGAAGAAACTCAGAACAGATTATGGAAGAACCTAGAAGATTTAGAATCAATTTCGAGCGATTGCGAGGTCTGGTTGACCAAGTTTGAGTAGGGTTGACTAGAGTTGACCAGAGTTGACTTTTGAGGAAAAAGTCAAATATTTAAGAAAATGATGATAAGATAAGATGTTGACAACAAAGTGGAGTCATAAAGTCAACTACACAAGAGTCCGATCGCGTCGGTCCCAAAAATTTTAAAATGTGATTTTGAGCTATATAGAAGTGTCAGATTTTGATTTTGATTTTGATTTTGATCATGAAAATGGATTCAAAGCAGCCAAATTAGGTAATGGTGAAGTTTTCACGCAAAATAGAGCACTTTAAAAAATTAGGTCAAAACCTATATAAGGATGAAAAGGTCATTTTCAAATCATTTCAACCTTTTGACTTTGACAAACGGAGCTCTGAGCGAAAATGGTGGTCCCCTACAGCACGCACCGATTCGAGCGATCGAGGCGACACAGCCGGCCTGCAACATACAGACCTCCAGTAAGTAGTCAATAAACCTCTCTGCATTTCAAATTTCTTCAATTTCTGTCAAATTTTCTTCGTTTTCCACATTTTTAGGAAAAGAGTCGCGGGTCTTCACGTGAAGAAATAGTTTCTTCGTGCGGCCCATAGGGAAATCTCACACGATGATACTACATTTTGTGTCATTCGGTGAGGAATCTCACACAGGAGAGTACCCATGTTCGTGTGAGAAACCCATCTAGAGGGTGTTTTCTTGCGCGACTGGTCATTAAAGTTCGTGTGAAAGGTCAATGTCACGCGATCCAAAGAACTTCGCACGAAGGAGAACTTCTTCATGCAAAAAGCTGCTTCTTCGCATGGGAAAAAGTGGACAAAATGAGCATGAAATCAGTTTGCGTCACATCCAATAGCTTTTGTGTCAGCGTTGTTACTGTCTGTAGGATGTCTTTAATGCTTTAATATCTCGTTATGCTTTGATTATCTCAGATTACTGATCGTGTACTATTGTTTGCATGTCTTGCAGGTTGACTTTTCAGACATTACATTCCGGTCACATCACCCGGCCATCAGCAGATTGGTATCACAGTTGGACGATGCAGAGACAGCACATCTAGGTACTCTGGGGCTGAGTTCGCTATGTGATGTACCCAAGATTTGGGTAAATCATAGATTATTAGGAGCATTGGTTGAGCGTTTCCATTCAAAAATGAACACATTTTATCTACCACAGGGGGAGATGACTGTTACTCCCAAGGACATATACCAGATTCTGAGGATACCTTTCCATAGTGCCTAGGTAGAGTATGAGACATAGCCCAGGTCGGGGATAGCAGCATTGAGGGAGATCTTTCAGGACGACCTCATCATGGGGAGGGCCATCCCATGGGAGGATCTGATTAGGTAGTACGAGCTGACACACAGGTTTCCTATGGTTCTAGCATGCTTCCTTGGGTGTTATTTGATGTCAGATCATGGACAACACGGTCTAGAGTGCGGCTGGGGCAGGATGTTGCAATAGATGCTAGCACGACCTTGACATTATGAATGGGGTCAGTGCAGGTTATCACACATGTATCATGAGATGCATGAGATCGCCTATCAAGAGGTGAAGAGCATGGTAGCAGGAGTTTTTGTTTTACAGGCATGGGCCTGGGAGCATCTTCTCGTTACCAGGCCGATATGCGAGGATATGAGGCAGCCATTAGAGCCTTACATTTACCGATACAGGGGCATGATTACCCAACCAGCACTGGGTAAGGTAGATTAGTGGCGAGCTCAGCTCGATGATTTAGCTACAGTAGTTTGGAGGCCATGGAGACTTACAGAGGCCTGGGATGATGCGGCAGAGCAGCTGAGTCACATGTTCTGCTCCTGTGCAATGATTGGTCACACTATTACTATTATTGAGAGATTCTTGTAGAAGCGGGTATGGCGGCAGTTCGACCGTCCATAGGACATATCACAGGAGTACACGGCGTATGCTCAATTTACAGATGAGATCAGGAGAGGTTGTCTTATGAAGCTAGACTCAGGCCGCACCATGATAGATATTTGCGCATTGGCCCTAGTTCAGTGGGATTACCTGTGAGATGTGGCAGATTGCGGCGTGATCACCTAGTACAAGGAGCACTTTGTTACCCATTTGTTCCTGCGGTTTACAGATCTGGTCGGGGTAGCAGGCCGAGGGCATGTGATAAATCCACAGGTCATATAGCCATAGGTTATTCAAGCACAAGTGGTACAGCAAATGCAGATGCCCCCACCATAGTAGAGGGCACAGCTAGGATTACAGCAGGGTCCCCAACCCTGGACAATACAGGTAGACATCCCCACGCGACAAATGGGGATGGATGTAGGGGCTAGTGGTAGCAGTAGCACGAGACAGTCCGATGACAGACTGTTGAGCCCACAACTAAGGAGCAGCAGGTACCTTTACAAGAGGAGGTACAACAGGAGGATCCCATGTAGGAGGATTAGCCTGTGTAGGATATAGCACATGATCCACAGCGACGGTCTCGGGAGAGAGTTTGACAGCTCACAAGGCAGGTCGGGGACTTGACTATACAGATGGCTGTGTGAGATGCACAACTATTGGATAGAGTTCGGGAGATACAGGACCTTTGAGAGCAGTTACGGGCATCTCAAGAGGAGATTCACCACCAGATGACATGAGCGAAATATTATTATGCATCGTATATAGGGGGTGCCTGATGAGGCATCCTAGGTGGCAAGATTCTTGACGTATGCCAGAGGGTTAGAGGGAGCACAGGTGCCACATCCACCAGATAGGGCCCCACCTCCACCTCCTCCAGGTGATGAGGGAGAGGGCCAGAGTTAGGTTTTGATAGATAGATAGATGATATCATAGGATATATCTGATGCGTTGGCATCCATGTATTATATCACCATTTTGAGATAGATCATGCTTGAGTAGCACCATTTTGTATTTGTATTGACACATTGGATATATATATATATATATATGAGCTCATCTTTTGGTATCATTACATGTGTCAGATTGTCTTTTATGAGATGTTTTCTATATGCTTAGATGGTTAGATGATTTAGAATGTATGCAAATGTATAAACATGTTTAAATATATGTAGATGTATGAAATGCACATGTATGATTTAGATGCAAAGATGTATGTATGTAGATGATTTATGCAAATGCAATGTGTAAATGAGAAATGCAAATGCAATGTATAGATGATAATGAGTTATGAATATGAATATGTATATGGTACTAACATCTCATGCAGGACAACAAATGCTAACCAAAAGATCATGTGAAGAATCAAGAGCGAGGATTGAACACTTGTGCAATCATGATGAAACCAGGATAGTGAAGAACTCCCCAATGTATGAACCTAGGAGAATGCAATGAAGATAACACCGAATTACTGCCACAATGCAAGTCTAGAATGAAAATGCAATCCTATGCTAGATGCAATATGAGAGTGCAATTCTAGGACATGGCTGTGAGACCCATCATATATTTATCATCATTGAGCATTTTTTTGGAACATCAAAGTCGATACAACCCTTACTGGTGCCACAATGCAACCATAAGGATATGAATATGAATTTCATCAGATAAAATGTAGGGAACGAACATAAGCACTAGGGCATAAAAGCCAAGATGACCTGAACATTGTTTCCAGTTAATGTTGCAAGAGTACACCAGTATCGAGACATTCAAAGCCAAGATAACCATGAGTGCGATCGTGCATAAACAAATAGAGCAATAACAGGCAAGGAGATAATACCAACCTCACAATGGCGTGCAAAGAAACAAGATCGAGGGATGTGAGGCTATTCCACCTTAGTGCGGGAGCTCTTATCACATACACTCCTATTTATTTGACATTGGCAGATAATTGGGACTACACCAACAAGCAGTAGAAAAAGAAAATATCAATGAAATTCATGAGAACAGACATCATACAAAGAAAGATTCAGTCATAGCTCAGCCAGTTTTAAAGTTTTTGAATATGTTCATGTTTAGAGGTGTTGAAAAACACCGTTGTGCTTGTGAGTGCATTGTGTTTGATTGTTATCGATAGCTTTTTACGTTTGAGATATTTGATGTATGTTAAAAAACATAGATGTGTCCAAAGATAGTGTTAAAAACACTGTTTTAATTGGGGTGTTGAGAAACACCAGTTTGTGTTAGTAGTGAGTTGTCCTTCAGAACTGACAAGATTACTGACAAAAGTGTAAACCAAAGATGTGATCAAATGGGGGGCCAATGCCCCCAAGTGATGATGACTGACTTGATGTATGTTGTGAGGAAAAACTAGATTTGGTTGCCCCCAAGCGTATGGCGCTGAATCAATGTCAAATCAGTAGGGTTCGCAAAGGAACTAGAGTGTCACAAAAGTGATAGAAAGATATGTACAAACTAAAGCAAAGAATCATCAAGACTGAGTATTGATAGATTGAGTGCTTGAGTATAACTCCAACTATAATGGATGTGAGCAATTTCAATAGTACGATGATAGTAGACAGACATAGTGAGAACCACTAGTGACTGACGCGAGAGAGATGCTTAAGAAGAGAGAACTCAGTATAAGCTAAGCGACAGTAGGTGGATGCAGTGAGAACCACTGGTGACTGATGCGAAGTAGATCCCAAAAGGTAATAGGAAAGTGCCCCTAGACCAGGAGGGTTCCCCTAAGAGTATGACCAGTTTCAATCCATGTAAGTTGGTGTCTTGACGGGAAACAGAAAGCAAATGTAAGCAGGAAAGCAGCAACGCAGGAAAGCAAATGCATAAAGCGAAGTGGTGCTGCGATAGATATAGCAATGTGGAACAAGAGGTGCCTGTTTACCAGGTTTTCACCTTCTTGGCAGAAATTCTTTTTTTTTTTGCTACCATGACGCCTGTTTGCCAGGTTTTCATCAATGACACTTTTTCTCTTTTTTTGTATTTTTCAATTTTTAATTTTTTTGTATTTTTTGGAATATATGATTTTTTTGGAGATACATCAAAGGGCCTATTGCTAGGTTTTCACTAAGATGATCATTTTTTCAGGACTTTTTTAGATTTTTAGAATTTTTTCAGGACTTTAGTAGATACATGAGCACACTGAAGATGTCTCAGCTGTAGAACCGCTTTAGATGAAGAGCGTTGATGGGATCTTTGAGTTGTTCTCCTTCAGTAGTAGAAATTTGATAGGTACCAGACCCAAACACTGCAGTACCAATATACATACCAAGCCAATTTGGTTCAAACTTCCCTTTTTGGATCCGATGTTGTTGATTCTTAGGGTTTTCCCTCAGAATGAGGTCACCCGCTTGAAAATCTCTTGGTCTAACCTTCTTGTTATAGCTCTTGGACATCCTTTTCTGGTATGCTCTAAGGTGATCAAACGCCACTTGGCAACATTCATCAAGTAATTCTAGCTATTGTAGCTGAGATATTCTATTATCTTCATCAGTAATGAGGCCTTTCAGGGAGACTCGCAGAGAAGGAATCTCAACCTCAATTGATAACACAACATCTGCTCCATAAACCAAAGCATAGGGTGTAGCCCCTGTTGGTGTTCTTATACTTGTCCTCTATGCCTAGAGAGCTGGATTGATCCAGAGATGCCAATCTTATCCGGATTTATGCACTGTGCAATGTAGGATCTTAAGGATTGTCTTGTTGGATGCTTTTGCCTGTCCATTACCCTGAGGATAATAGATGGAAGACCAATGTTGAGTAATTTTAAACTTAGAGCATAGCTCTGTCAAATCCTTGTTTTTGAATTGTCCCCCGTTATCAGTGATTATTGCTAAGGGTACACCATGTCTACAGATGATGTAGTTGAGAATGAACGTAGCTACTGATTTGTCATTGGCAACAGTGAGAGGGACTGCCTCCACCCACTTTGTAAAATAGTCTGTAGTTGTGATTATGAATTTATGTCCATGTGAGGACGAGGGGTAAATCTGACCCACCAAGTCAAAGGCCCATTGTTGAAATGGCCAGAAATTAATGAAGGGAATAAGCTCCTTGGCTGGAGCATGAATCAGATTACCATGTAGTTGACATTGTTTGCAAGACTTGGCAAACTGTGTAGCTTCTTTTTCCATATCTGGCCAATAGTAACCAGATCTAATAAGTTTGCGGGCCAATGTCAGGCCATTAGAGTGAGACCCAAAGATGCCTTCATGCACTTCTACTAAGGCATGTTTGGACTCATCAGGTTTTAAAAACCTAAGGAGGGTACCATCTAGACCACGTCTGTACAAGTCATTAGCTATGATGACAAACTATGAAGCACTGCGGATTAAGTGACATTTCTCATTCTAGGTGTAAGTGTCCAGAACAATCTGGTCATGAAGGTAGGAAAAGATATGATGGTAGCGAGATGAGTCATGTCCAATGATAAAATAGATCATCTGGGAATCAAGGGAATCATAGGATGGGTAGCGTAACGTCTCCACTAGGAATTCATGTCAAAAATCATTTTCAGGCATCTGTAGCATGGAGGCAAGAGTAGCCATGGCATCTGCTACTTTATTATTTGCCCTTGGAACTTGTTGAAATGTGATGTGAGTAAAATACTTTTTGAGGTCATCAACCAACCATTTATAAGGCACCAACTTTTCGTCCCTTGTCTGATAGATGTCACTGACTTGATTGATGACTAACTGTGAATCTCCAAGAAAATTTAGTTCATCTACGTGCCACTCAAGGGCAATCTTCATACCATTGATTAGGGCTTCGTACTCAACAATGTTATTTGTACAAGGAAACAACATCTTATATGATTTTGGTAAAGAATATCTTTAAGGTGTAATGAACAGTATCCCAACACCTGACCCCTGTTGGATAAATGAACCATCAAAAAACATAGTCCATGATCGATGTGTGAGAAGTAATATGGACTCATCTGGAAATTCAATGTGCAATGGTTGATTATCTACTAGAGGTGCTTCCGCCAACTGATCTGCTATTGCATGTCCCTTAATGGCCTTTCTTTCGACATATTCAATATCAAACTTACTGAGAAGCATGACCCATTTAGCTAGTCTACCTGTGAGGGTAGCTTTACTGAGCAAATATTTCAGATGGTCAATTTTAGCTATTAGACGTGTAGTATGAGCCAACATATAGTGCCACAATTTTTGTGAAGCAAATACCACTACAAGGCAAGCTTTCTCTATAGCAGAATATTTTTTTTCATATGAGACTAGAGTTTGACTAATGTAATAGATAGCCCTTTCTTTCTTGTGCTGATCTTCTTGAGACAATAGGATACCTAATGATGTATCTGTAGCAGATATGTAAATTATAAGTGGCTTCCCATGAATAGGAGGCATCAAGATTGGTGGGTTCGCAAGATACTGTTTGATTTGTGTGAACCCTTCATCACATTCTTTGTTCCACTGATAAGCCACACCCTTGTGTATAGTCTTAGTAAATGGTTGTGACTTGTCTGCCAATTGAGAGATAAAATGTCGGATAGACTATAGTCGGCCTTGAAGTCCTCTCATTTGTCTAATATTTTTTGGTGGCATCATTTCTATGATAGCTTGTACTTTTGCAGGATCCACTTCAATGCCTTTGGTAGAGATGATATAGCCAAGCAATTTTCCAGATGTTACGCCAAATGCACATTTCTTAGGATTGAGCCTCAGACTAAATTGTTCCATACAAACTAGTATAGGACCTAGATCAGCAAGATGCTTCTTTCGATGCATGCTCTTAGCTAAAGTGTCATCCACATAATATTTCATTGTTTTATGCATCATGTCATGAAATATGGTGGTAACATCTCTCTGATATGCAACACCAGCATTTTTGAGTCCAAAGGGCATGACATTCCAACAGAAGGTGCCCCAGGCACATGTGAAAGCAGTTTTCTCTTGGTCCTCTGGCACAATTTTTATCTAGTTATAGCCAGAGAAACCATCCATTAGTGAGTACATTTCATACCCTGCTATCATATCTACAATCATATCAATATTAGGCAATGGAAAATCATCCTTAGGACATGACAAATTCAAGTCTCTAAAGTCTGTGCAGACTCATATAGATTTATCATGTTTTGATACTGGAACAGTATTAGAGATCCACTCTGCATAATCAATTACTTTGATAAACACTGCTTTGAGAAATTTCTCCAATTCAGCTTTGACAAGTAGAGCTACGTGTGGATGCATTTTGTGAAGCTTCTGCTTAACGGGCTTGACACCTGGTGCAATGGACAAATGGTGCATGATTAGATTAGGGTCTGATCCCAGCATATCTGAATATTTCCATGCAAAGTTTATCTTTTTGCTTCTGAAGAATGTAGTGAATTCCTCTCTTTCTGCCTCTGATAGTGATTGTGCCAAGTGAATGATCTGAGGTTCTGCCTCTGTACCCAAGTTGATAGGTTGAGTTGGTTCAATAAGAACAGATGATCTCTCCTGAAAATGACTCGGAAGCACATCAAGTATCTCATCCTTGGGCGCCTCGGAGAGGTTTTCACCCTTGGATACATCTTTTATTTTTACTATTTTAGGCTCGGATACTGCCACAACGTGGTTTTCACCATCAGAGCGCCTATTTTTTCTTCTTTTAATTTTGTGACTAAGATACTTGATGTCGGCATCAGTCATGTTGACACTTGCATCACTAGTGGAAGATGTTACAAGTTTGACAGCATATAGGTAACAGGCAAGAGCGTAATTGTTCTGGAATGTAAGGACTTTATTAGATGGGGAGGTAGAGTTCCAGTCTATAAGCTCAAGATGGAAAAGTGAAAGTGAAGTGATGGGTTCAAGTATGTTCATGGTATAATCATCAAAGGCATGGACAAGCAAGTAGAGACCTAAAGCGATCTCATCCAGAGGTATAGTTGAATTCCGCTAATTCCTAGCGACTGTACTAGACGACATGTTAACACCTAGGGATTCGAACTCATGTGACCCTACACTTGACCATTCACCTACTTTAAGAAGGTTTCATATGTGTTAGCTATATCTATATCTTTATGAAAAGTGGCATATGACAAGCTGTCAAACTCATATTCATGGGAGTCTTTTTCATCATTAGTTGTCATGTCAAGAACATGAGTGAAATCAACCCTTTGTCCTCAGTTGGGATGAGTTCTACCTAGAACCTCTGCTATGGTCAGATGAGCACCTTTTGACCTAGGTACCTCATTAGTGTTTGTAACATCAGCTACTCCTTGTGTACTGAGAAGTGAGTGGAATTCTTGGTCAAACTATTATTGAAAGTGTGGTGGTATGTATAAATCACCCTAGTGACTTGGATTTAGAGTATATATTTATTTCCACTTCTCATAAGTTAATGGAGCAAGTGAAGTGGTGGTATCATAATCACTATCAGTGTCTACTATACTGACACATGGTATGAAGTTATCTGGCTCAGCAAAGAATGCCACCAGGTCTGGAGGAATAGGATAAGGAAAAGTATCCTCATCAAAGCTGTCTTCAGGTTCTTCAGTTTTAGATGTTTCTTCAGGTGTTGGTTTCTTATCTTATCAAGGTACAAACTTGTTTATTCCCAGTTGAAATGTGAGTTTCTGGAAGCCTATACCTGTAGAGTCACATGTTCTGTGACCAATAGCTTCAAGTGGTGCAATCAATCCCTTATGATTTGCACCTATGGGACCATTTCCTTTATAGCCAAAATGTTGCATAATAGATAAACCTTTGCCATATTGCTCAGGTTTGATGTCATAAAGAGGAGTGGTTTGTTCAGAATTGTCTTCTCCTTTATAGATCCAAGCTTTGATAGCTCTATTTTCATCTTCTTCTTCTAATGGTACCGTGGCTTGTGTTGTCCCTAATTTTGCATTCCCCAAAATTGGGGCAACCCTACGCAATTTTCAGTCGATTGCTAGGAATTTTTCTCTAAGCATGTCGATGTTATGGAAGGGATAATGTTTGATGGAATCAATCATCACTTGATTTTGATCGTTCTGTTCTCCTAACTAAACATCAAGTCTTTTCTTGTTTTTCTTCTTTTCGTTT
>MU224799.1:6698-18743 GCA_018584345.1 Thuja plicata | reverse complement strand
TGCTACAGTTCAGTTCTACTTGAAGCCACCTGCGGTAAGAAGGGAGCCTCCCCTATTGCTGAGAGGAGAGAGAAATCTCACATACTGCTGCCTAAAGTACACGTTTTGCAAGTTGTAGTCTTAGTGAATTGCAAAATATTTAGCCAACAGCTTGTACAAAGGTACCACCATACTTTGTTGGAGGAGGAACCGTAGAAGGTTTAGTGCTCTCAGAAGGTCTCCCAAGAGAACGTGGAGACAAAGGAAAAGATGTAATAGATAGCATAGGTTCAATCCAATATCCTCCCATATCAATTTCTGTGAGTGTCAAACTCTTTTCCATTTCTTTTAATTTATTCTCAAGGAGTTCAATAGATTCTCTGTTGGTAGGCACAGAGATGTCAACAGATTTTGTGAGGGCATTGCAATCATAGCGTGTATTAGTAGGTATAGTCACTTCAGATCCTTGAAATGGGAACTTAATGCACTGATGGTATGTGGAAGGGACAACTTACATTTCATGGATCCATGTCCTTCCTAACAGAATATTGTATGCCAAAGGGATTTCAAGCACTTGATAGATAACATCTCGTTCAATAGGACCAAATCTAATTGGCAATACAACTAGCCCCTTGGATTTACGTTCTTCCTCATCATAGGCCATAATAGTAATCTTTTTGTGAGCATCAATGCAATCTTTTCCATAGCCTAACTCAATAAGGAAACTAGTAGAGCAAATATTTAGGCCAACGCTGTTATCTATGAGAACACAGTGAACACGCTTTGGACCAATCAGGACTTCAATGTGCAGAGGGTTATTATGCGGGTGACTCAAAGAATGGTCATCTTCCTCAGAGAAAGACAAGTAATGTGTGAAGGTCAAGTGACCTACCATGGATTGAAACCGGTCAAGATCAAGATCTTTTGGGACATTTTCCTTGGTGAGGGCTTTGTCCAAGATTTCCCTATGAGCAGGGGAGATTTTGAGGAGCTCAAAAATAGTTATCTGAGCATTAGTACATTGTAATTGATCAAGAATGTTGTAATTGGTAGCATTATATGAGGAACCCACTTTTGGATTCTTATTGGTAGAGTTAACCTTAGCTTTGTCTGAAGGTTGAGTTGATGTAGGCAGAGAAGGCTCAGGGCCTTTGATGATGATCTTAGCATGAGATCGAGTAACAACATTAGCACTGACTTGAGATTGTCCTTGTTTAGAAGACTGAGGTGTAGACCATTGCAAAATGAAAGGTGTTTTGGACTTAGAAGTATCTTCCCTTCCCTTGAGAATGATGACATTACAATATTCAGCATCAACAGGTTCAACCATATTAATGACATTGTCGTTATTGGTGTATGTATAGTTGACCTTAGCATCAGTATTTTTGCCTTTAGATGATTCACCTTTTCCATGAGGAGGAAATGGGTCTTTGAAAGCTTGGTGATCAGAATTTTTGTTGTGACCTCCCACAACGATAACCTCACTATCAATGAGATCCTAGATTTTATGCTGCAACTTAAGACAAGTAGCCATTTTATGACCTTTGTTTTGGTGAAAATCACAATAAGTGGATTCATTCCACCAAGAGGGTCTTGGTTGTGTATCATAAGGTCGTGAATTATCCAATGGAGTGAGTAAATTTTTTTCCACAAGAGTCTTATAAACCACCTCAAGAGGTTCTCCTAAAGGAGTGAATTCACGCTTGGGCCTAGGACCCCAAGGTTTAGGTCTAGAAAATTGTGAAGTACTTGGTTTGGAATCTGCCGCAGCCTATTCAGTGGCTTTGGCTGCTTGCATCATGGTAGTGAGATTAAAGGCAGCCTTGGAAGGCTAAGGAGTCACATTGTCTACAACTCCATCATTCACAACATTTTGGTTCTTGTTGGAAAATTTGGGTTTATCTTTGCTTAAAGAGGAAGACCCTTGTTTATTTTCCTTGTGTAAGGTCAATTCTCCTTTCTTGATCATAAATGTCTTGATTTGTATAGCTTGTTTAATCATGTCATCAAAGGTTAGAGGACCTTGTAGCTGTACTTGATACCCAAAGTTGGGGAGAAGATTATCAAGAAAGATGTCCAACTTTTTGGATTCGGGTATCTTGCGAGAATATCGTGTATAAAGTTGTCTCCATCTTTGGAGAAATGCCAAGAAGGATTCCCCATGATTTTGTTTGAAGTTGCAAAGATCTCAGATATGAACCGGATGTTGGGTGTTGTGAGAATAGTGTTGTAGAAATAGATTGGCAATTTTGTCAAAAGTTTTGATGCCAGTTGGTAATCTAGAGAACCATTCCATAGCTGACCCTCCCAAACTACATGGGAAAAGACGCATGAGATAGGTTGTGTCATGTATGAATTCCATGGAGAGAGCACCAAACTCTCGCAAATGGTCTTGAGGGTCAGATGTACCCAAGTATTTGTCATATTTAGGAAGTGCAACTCCTTTGGGGAAAGGAGGCATGCAAAGATCTTTGTCAAACGGGAATGGAAAAATGCTGTCCAATGTGAATTGAGTGGTAGGTTTGTCTTTCTCTTTCAAGAGTTGAGAAAGTTTCTCTTGCATGGTTTGCATTTCTTTTTGCAAGAGGGAGTTTTCAGTTTCTTCCTCTTTCTCAATAAGTGTCTCTACCTTGTAATCAGAGGGAAGTTTGGCACCTTGGGTAGCTAATTCGAGAAGGTATTTCTCCTTCTCTTCTTTCATTATGACCGCCATCATTCTCATGAAATTTTTATTACTGTGAGCCTCTATGATATCCCCTTGGGTTATCTCCTTCTCTTCTTGATGAGAAGGGTTTTTTGTCTGGTTGAAACAGGGTCCACCCAGTTGACTATGATCTGTCATATTGCTAGAATGCAAGGATTCAAGGTGTAAAGACTCGGTATGAAAAGATTAAGTGTTCTCAGAATATGGGTCTTCTTGGAAAAAAGGATTTCAAACCTGACTAAGATCCACTGGAAATGACCATGTATTGTAAGATCGACGTACCAGAAAAGGAGATCAAGATGATTCCTGACTAGATGTAGCCAATAATGGTGTGGAAAGTAGAGATTCATCTTGATTGATTGAAGGAAATGTTTTTCCACTTCGAGTTGTGACAGTCATAGACAAAGTTTTGAACAAGGAATGTGAACTAGGACCAAACTTGAAACTATCTCAAAGTAATTGCATAGAATGTGCCAAAAGGTGAAGTATCCTTGGTGCAAATCATCGGAGAAGAGGCTAGAACAGCCAAGAGATGACTATTGCGACACAAGGCATGACAATACAGATGAAAGAGATCAAAAGGACATGAGACGAGACTATTTTAAGCAAGAATCACATAATTCTCAACCCAAGAAACCAATTTTCAGACTATGTGAAGATGGATGGCAGAAAATAGACCCATATTAGAGACCAAATTTGATAGAAGTACAATTGACTGATAGAATTTAGCTTGCTATTTTGGACAAAAGACTCTAGAATCGCACGAAGAAATGATCTTTCGCGCGAAGATTCTCACGACCCACGCAAAACTTTACAGTATCGGGTGAAGAATGACACCAAACTGATAGATGAAAAATATGATAGAATAATGGCACTGTTGCCAAATTTCACGTGACATTTTACTTCATATCACGCGAAGATTCTTAGTAAAACACGCGAAGATTGGGAAATGTCACGCGAAACTATGCAAATGTTGAAAATAGAACATTTACAGAATCAGACTATTGACACTAGTTTGCATTTCCCAAGGTAAAATCATGTTGTTTTCTGACAGATAGTTCAAGTTACAGACTGTTTTGGACATGTTCAAGATTGATAGTTTGTGTGTTTCGACGTTAGTTTTGATTGTTCAAATGATACACCCATGCAAAACACATTAAACAAAATATTTGTAGTGCTAGAACAAGAACATCACAATCCTAGGATAGCTAGGATAATATCTATTGAATCCCCACTTGAACCAAAGTTTAGCCACGCTTACTCTTAGCGGACAACTTAGAAGCTTGGAAGCACAGGCTCCTCCTTACATATGCACTCACTTCTCAGGCATACCAAGCTTTGAATTGCTTCCCAAAGGGATGTTATCTCTACTAAAAGTTGTAAAAATGTGGGGTGTCTTAGTCAGTCTCTGACCTTCTGCACCAATAGATAGAGGGTTTTTAGAAACTAGAACAATAGTTTGTAGTAAGGTCATCCGTTCAGGTGGTTGTGATCAAGTCATTTTCCCAATAAAGGGGGCTCTCCCAGTCCTTTCAAAGCAAGGCTTTCACCTTAACAATGTTTCCCCACTTGGCTCATTCTTGTGAGGTGGTAGGGGTAGCTCTGGAAGAGTTGCAATCCTCTTAGGGTCCACTGTAATACCATGTTTGGAAACAATAGATCCCAACAGCTTCCCTTCATGGACTGTAAATACACATTTCTTGGGATTGAGGGAGATCCCAAACTCCCTACACCTTTCAAATATTTTCCTCAGATATTTGATGTGGTATGTTGCATGTTTAGAATAGACAATGATATCATCTAAGTAGACTAGTAAAAACTTGTACATGAGGCTTTCAAAGGCCATATCCATAGCCTTTTGAAAAGTGGCACCTACATTTGACAAACCAAAAGGCATCTTTTGATAAGCCATGGTTCCCCACTTGGTTGTAAATGCAGTCTTATATTGATCCTCCTTATTAACTTGGATGTGATTATATCCTGAGTAGCCATCCAATAATGAGAAGCGCTTTGATCTAGAGACACATTGCAAAATTTGCTCCATAGATGGCAATGGATGATGATCTTTTAGGGATGCCCTATTAAGGTCCCTAAAATCAACACATAGCCTCAGTTCCCCATTTTTTTTCCTAATAGGAACAAGGTTGGATACCCAAATAGTGTGCTTTATGGGGAAAATGATACCACTCTCTATTATTTTGAACACATCTTTGTGCATGAGTGGCTCAAGTTTGGGGTTAACATGCCTTTGCTTCTGTCTGACTGGCTTGGCATTTGGCTCTAATTCAATGGTATGTTGAGAAAGTGTTGGATTAAAGCCCTTGATATCTTCATATTGCCAGGAAAATACATCAATAATCTCCTAAAATAATTGAGTATAAGCCTATTTCTCTAAATTAGTGTTTACCTTTCCAAACTTTAGTCTTTTACCTGGCTTCATCTCTAAATCAATACAATGTTCTCGTTGAACTAACAAGCTAGTATTATTCCTTTTTGATTGGTCATTCTTATTGAAGATAGATTCTAAGGTCATCAGGCCTTTAGGAATCTTATTAGATTTGATTTGTACCACTTGGTCACCATAGTTCTGCATCAGTCTACCTTGATTATGCTCTGAAAAAACATCCTCTTTAAACAAGAACTGCATAATTTGCTCATCAGTATCAAACACTTTCCAATTAACATTATTATCAGGGATGGAAGGCCTGAAAATAATATTAAATTTTGTTTCTCCTTCCTTACCAAAATGTTGTTAGGAATATCAAATTGGGATCCAACAGCAGCTAATCTATCTGCATTCTGATTTAGTTTTCTAGGGATAGCAATGATGTTGAAAGCATGGAAATCTTCTATTGCATCCCAAACTTGATGCTTGTAGGATTTCATTGTATCATTCTTGGTAGAATTTGTCCCTCTTACCTGGATGACCACCAGCTCACTATCACCATATACCTATAGGGATTTAATCCCTCTCTTTCTAGCCCACTCCAATCCATTCACCAAACTCTCATATTCAGTAGTATTGCTGGTGCAAGAAAAATTGAATCTAAAAGTTGTATTTAATACTTCTCACCTTTTTGGGAGACTAACATTGCACCACCACTAGAGCCATGTTTTCTTCTAGCACCATCAAAGAATATTTCCCAAATTTTATTTCTTTGTTCTTCTGATTCCTAAGTGTCTACCTTGAAAATATTTAGCTCTATGAATCCCTCCTCTTGTATCGAATAGTTTCCCAAACCAGCATCCAAAATAACATTGGCTTGGGCCTCTGAAGATCTTTCTGATTCCAATTCATCTAGATAGATATTTGGAATTTTTTCTATCTTAGTGTTTGTTTCTTTGATGATTGGAAAGTCATTACTATCAAGTGCAAGACAACTTGCATAGAATACATTGGACACATAAGGCTCTATATGATGTGCTACCAATGATTCAGACTTGATAGTAACCTTGGTTTCATACCTAGTATGGAAAAGAATGTGAGACCAGTCAGAAGAAAGATATCCTTCTATCTTGGCTGTGAATTCTCTTGATAGGCATATGGAAAAGAGAGCAGGGAGATCTATGATGTAGATGTCAAGTAAGATAGAGAAATTGGGGCTTGCATGAAGGATCAAGCTTGTATCTTTGGAAACACCTATTGTGTTTACTGATGAACTGTCAAGCTATGTTACCTTATTTTGGAAAGGTTAATATTTGAGCCCTAATTGATCAGGTACCTTCTTGGGCATGACTGAACTAGTAGCCCCACTATCTACCATACAATTATGTACTAAAGAATTTCCAATAATTAATGATACATAAAAGGGAGGTGGTTTTAGGTTCCTACCTTAAATGTCATCTTCTTTGGTGTTTCTACTTAGAGATTTCTTCTCTTGATTAGTGTTGACCAACACTAGCTTAGAAACATCATTTCTGGGTTGTTGAGGCATTTCCACTTCACCCATAGCCTTCTTCAAGATCTCAGGCTGCCCTAGAATAGTCAAGGAGTCCCATATAGACATAGTCATGTTCATCTTCTTCATATTGTCTACAATATTGAAGGGCACTGTTGTGTGCACTCTTTGGTGTGCTTTTCCTATTGTGGGCTCAACCTCTTTGGGAGATTGACTCTCCTTGACTAGCATGGTGGGAGCCTTCCTTAGTATGGTAGGAACAGATGGATGTGATGACTCTGTAGATGTCATAGCTCTTCCTCCATCTTTTGTTTTCTCCATGTCTTGGGCTCTTCTTTTTTATCTACGATTGGCTGAAATTGAAGATTCACCATTAACTCCATTAAAATATTGCTCTTCCCAACTAAAGAGAGAAGTCTCATCATATTGTGCATCATGATGGTGGATTGTCCCACTAGAATATTCTTACGATTGGGTGTTCAAGGAATTTTGTGCCATGAGTGCTTGATTCATCCACCCATTTGAGCACATAGCCTGGTTGTGAGGTTGGTTGCAAGGAAAACACCATTCATTTTCTGATGCAAGATTTTTTTGACTTGGAACCATCACCCTAGCTGGATTTGCAGAGTTAAGAGGCATAGGATTATAAGGTTGGAATGGACTCTGATTGAAGTTCTTCCTTTGACCCCTATAATTCCCTTGATATGTTGGTCTATTCTGCTGATAAGATTATCCCTGATTTTGATATTGTTGGTTAGCACCTTGATTTTGTCTTTGAAAGGGTGGTCTACTCCCTTGATTCTACTTTTTAATACCAATCAACTCATTGCTCATGGTCTGTAATAACTTCTTCATTTCTTGTTGACTTCTTCTCAATTCAAGTAGCTCTTGGGAAGGACCTACTTTGGATTCCTCATAGCTAGTACTAGCTTGAGGTGCTACTATAGTGGGTATGGGAGTGTATGGAGGGATACTCAAGGGCATGTTAGGCTGAATATTAGGGAAGATAGGCATGAGTGGCCTTGGGGCTATCATACCATCCTTAATCAAACAATGTTTTGCTTTGACAACTATGTCAAAAGCCTGAGGTAATGAAGTACCTCCCATGGATTGGATCATGAAAGATATGTTTCTATTCAAAATTTTCAAGAAATATAGAAAAGCATGATCTGCTGAGGGCCTCATAGATATAGGAATCCTATTCCATGTCTTGAGAAATCTGTTATTAAAGTTTTTCATCTACTCTTGAGGAGCTCTCTTTAGGGTTTTGAGTTGTTCAACCAAGGATAGATGGTCTGATTTATCCTCAAAATATTTGCTAAGGGAATCTCATAATGTATCCCAAGAGTCAATATATCCCACTGCAAGAGTTCTAAACCATTGTAGGGCTTTGCCTTTAAAAGAAGCTTCCAACAACTTAGTAGCCACATTTCTTTAGTGATATGATGAACATTACAAATTGTGGCCACATATCTTATGTGCTCACAAGCTATTGTCTGGATTTCACCTATGAAATCAAGAAAAATCTTTAGTGTTGCTAAGGGCACATCATGATGTTGAGCAAAATTTAATGGACTCCCTTGATTAAAGGGTACAAATGCAAACTATCTTCCCATTGTAGGAACTGTGACTTGCTGAAAAGCAACTGTGTGGGTTGCACTTGAACTAGGGAGTGGAGCTAAATCTTCTAGAAATTATATGTTTAAATATCTTCCCCTCCTTATAAAATGGAAGGTAAAGGGTATCTCCTCTGAAATAGGTGGTGTAGAGTGTACCTCCTTGTAGGGGATGTCCTTTGATATGGCCTCCCTTTTCTTTTTGTTGGAGGTAATTGCGAAAAACTCAGAAAGCTTTGAACTCCTTGTTTTTATCCTTCTCATAAAATTTTATCGAACTAGATATTCTTGTTATTTACACCAATGGAGTCACCAGACATACTTGAAAAAGAAACCTCTTTAGGTCTGTACTATGTAATCAGCATATCAGAGATGATATAGTCTTGAAAGATGAAACTTCTTTTGGTCCCACCGTGTGTGCCAGAATTGTTATACGCTAAATTTTGCACCCTGCTAAGCGCTTGAGCCTAACAATCTAGTATAACATGGGAATCACTTTTAGGTTGTGGGACCTATGCTAACTAAAGTCAAGCCTTTGGATTCTAGGCTGGTTCCTCTTGGATAATCACCTTATCTACTCTTTTAACATGAAAATTAAACTTGGAAGGAAATGGGATAGAAGGATAACTGAAGGGAAATGACTGAAAATCAAATTTAACCTACTAGGTGATGCACCAAAGGTAACTTGAATCATAACATAGTGACCAAAACTAGCATGAAAGTTCTTGGATCTAGCATAACACAACTTCCTTAATAGGCTTGCATAAGTATTTCACACAGAGGTCTGAAATGGAAAGAGGCTATTCAAGGAAAGAAAATATTTCACAAACAATAGCTTTCCCAAGGAAATAGACATAGACTATGACCTGCAAACAAACATTCACTCCAGCAAATAGACATAGGAATGAGACAAAATGACAAGGGATGAAAAAAATCGACAAGATTATCTAAATCAAATCACCCACAGTAGTACACAAAGATGCAGATAGGAAGAAGGCTCAAGAACTCCAAGATTTGTCTAATATTAACCGCTATATTATGCTTCAAATAAGAAAAATACATATAAGAAAAACTTGAAGACATGAGAATGTCACAGGAAAACTTTGCATAATCTGGAAATCAATGAGAAATTACAACAAAATGAAGACTTGAGGGAAGATAAAATGCCACAAAAATCCTTGCATAAGTTGAAAAACCTACCAAAAAAAAAACATCTAGAACTACTTATATACAACCTCCCCTAGCACACAGGCTCGGGAGCTAATCCATCCGATCAGTTAGGGTAGAAATAGGGTTACAATAGATATTCAATAAATAACTTAGAAACCCTAAACCAGTCAAGTGTGTTCATCAATGCGCTAGGGAAATATCTCAAAAGATTAGATACAATCATGAATGCATCTCCCATCACCATAAATTCGAGCAGAGAATTTGGCTAATCCATCTGCCATGTATGCAAATTGAAAGACCACCCCACTGCCATGAAACCCTGAAATCATATTTGAATATTTGAATTTTTTAATATAAATGGTCACAGGTGGCACGGGTGTTTGTATCAATGGTTTAGAATAAGACTTGCTTTCCTTTTAAAACACAGTCGTTGATCTTTATCTCTATCTTTATTCTGTCGTTGAGCTCAGATCTGATCATAGACACATAGAATCCTGGCGTAATGCCTCAAAGATTAAACATCTTCATCTTGGCCATCGAGGGATTACGCCTACCGTCAGATTTTTTTTACTTGTTGTGTCTTTACTTTATCCTTTCAACCCAAGACCCTTGACGTCATTAGTGCCACATGTCATCTCAACGCAATTCCTTGATCATTATATTTCAAGCATCTTTTCATTGAGGCTTTTCACATACCACTCGATCAAATAGGACTTGCTCGATCTTTACCCTTAGTTCTGACCTTAGCCTTACTGCAACTCTGATTCATTTTGACATTCAGCGACTGAAAGAAACTCTAAGTTGCTAGATGAAAAGACAACGCAAGGGTTTATTCTGAGATCTCCTACCATCCATAGGATTAGACTTGCATCGATGATTTACACTTAATCTCCTGATCTTTGTTGACTTTTGACTTTGTCTCGAGACCTAGTGCAAGCCTCACATCTTGGATGAGAATTATGATTCTTGTGTAATATCCAAATCCTTTCCTTAACTCTGGCTCTATCTAGAGATCACATGAATGAAACAAAAACCAAACCAGTCTTTAACTCTGAGTTTATCTAGAGATTGCTTGATAGACTAAGTCATTGTATCTCCCAATGTTCTGACTAACTCTAGTTTCATCAAGAGACTTAACACACAACACATGATAAAAATAAGATCAATGACCTGCGTTAAGTCTCCAAATATCTTTCATGGCATAAGCTTTTCATTGTGAAATCAGGAGATAACCGTCTAATCAAAAAAGCATCCATGACCTATGCTTAATCTCTAGACAAAGAAGCATATTCCTTTTCCATTCGAGATCACAAGACAAAGGGCTGGGCTAAGTCGCTTAATGAGATGGAATATTCCTTTGGATTTTGAGATTAAGAGATAACCAAGGAAATATTAATGCGCACATGACTTATAAGAACACTTAAGTGATATGGTAAAGTAACTCAGAAAAAGAACATGTCATGAATGAGCTATGGTTTTAACATGAATTTCAAAGGATTATTTGCACTTAGGTCCTTAAAGACATGAACTAGGGGCTAAAACCATACTAAGAAATATGCAGAGGATAAGATAAAGACTATGAATCATGCAGAATTCATACAAGCTATGATCTACCCTTATGGGAGCCTCATTTACTCCACTTGTAGCCAAAATTTGATAGGATGGGAAATTTGGGTAACAATTACATTTTCTTGTTCTTGAAAAATGTAATAGATCTGTGTTGACATATGTGTTGCAAAGGCTCTATATATTGACGCAGTTGATCTTTGTTTAGTAGCGGGTAGGGGTGATTGAATAAGTGGTAATTATACCTCTTGGAGGTTAGGATTTATTTCTGATAAATGGGATGTGAGCCTAAGAATATAAAGTTGCATGTCGCAGGCCAATCTTATGTAAATATTTGATTCTATGATAATACGAAGATATGTTGTAGTATGTTGTTTATAATTTCTTGTGTCTGGTGTTGTTTGTTTCCATTGTGTGACTAGGGATAAATGGTTTGGACCATCTCCATTATGGTAACTCCTGCCATGACTATGTCACATCCATAACCATGTTGCATCCAAACTATATCAAACATGCCTTCATATGTTGCATTAAAACATTGATCTTGGCATAGTTATTATCCATGATCATGGTTCTCAATTTGTACTTGTTATCCTAATTTGTAGCATGCATAAAAAAAAAATCATAATCAGGAAAGATTGCATTTTTAGGAAAAGTCCTTTTAATAGTATCCTTCAGGTATTATTAACAATCATTTTTGTAATTACATTCATAACAAAAGATGTCATTTTGTACTCTAAAAAATTGATCATGTTTCAAGAATTTCCAAATTACAATTTGATCAATTACATTGTACATTCGAGCTGAATGAATTATACTAGTGTTGCTTCATCTTTCTTTATCAAATCAATAGTACGTTGCAGGATAAAGCATAATTGAAAGTATGAAGTAGGGGTCCCATGCATTGCCTTGTAGTGATTGTTGCTTGCATCATATTCTTTTCTGGTTGCTTTAGGTCCTAGGTTTCAAAGTCCACCATCATCTACATTTAGGTCTTTTAGGGTTTCCCTGCATCATAAAAGAGGAAGTGTTAGATCCAATTGGATCTAAGCAATACAAGGGACAACAAACAACATACAATCAATTCTCTTCAAAACTGCATATCAGTCTT
>MU224798.1:3098227-3108563 GCA_018584345.1 Thuja plicata | reverse complement strand
AAGCCACCTGCGGTAAGAAGGGAGCCTCCCCTATTGCTGAGAGGAGAGAGAAATCTCACATACTGTTGCCTAAAGTACACGTTTTGCAAGTTGTAGTCTTAGTGACTTGCAAAATATTTAGCCAACACTGTGCGATCAAGTTGTCTACATGATCATTGCATTTTGATTGATCCTCTAACATCGTATAGGCTGGACTGTTTGGCCATACAGGTGTGTATTGCTTCTTCTTGGCGGTACGGGTATCAATTCAAATCTCTGGTATTGTACAGAAATCACCGCATGAGTAGTGAGATTTGTTGACCGCACATACTCTGCATTGACTGTACAAAATTTGGTGTGGACAAAAGTGTTTCCATTGTACGAGAGTGTTGATCGTATGGTGAGAACCGTACGCATACGAAACTGTGCACACCAAGGAGTTGGTCGTACGAAGTGAGCCATACATGAGTAAGTGGAGCTGTATGGTGAGAGCCATTCGTGTTTTGGTGGGTGTGCAAGTTAGGAGACCGTACGGTGTGTTGCAGAGGGAGACGTACGATTAAGAGTGCCATCGGGACATCATAGAGGTATCAGAGCCAATGATTCTGCCAGCTTGTCGGGTAGTGTATGCAGAATGAGCTCATAGTATATACCAGAAGGAGGTATCGTTTTGTGGACAAAATGGGGGATCCATAGGAACCTAACGCTGAAATCACGACATTGTTAAGGGAGTTAACCGGAAGCCAAGCTCAGCTGAACGAAACCATGGCCAGGGGAGAACAACATCAACAACTCATGGAAGAGACATTGCAACAATTGGTGGAAAGCAGAACAAATGGAGATCCCAATGTACATGGCAAGCATTTAGTCACTGGAAGATCAAACACAAAACACTCACACTCTCGGCCGTTGATGCCGACATTTCCCCAAAGAACAAAAGCACCTCACAGAGAGCAAGAGCCCACTTTCCAGGAGATGCAAGAACAACTGAGACAAGATTGGAGGGATGCAGATCTTGAAGGAGATATATCCTTCAAGGATTATGTAGATCTACGAATGAAATATTCGGACGACAGGAGTCGTGGCTATTACAACGACGATATCAAATGAAAGATTGACAAGTTAAATCTATCATACTTTGATGGATCGGGACAACATCAACACGAGCCTGGGTACAGAAAGCAGACACCTACTTCTAACTCAACCCAATGCCGGAGGATGAGGCAATCAAATTTGAAGTACTTCACCTGGAAGGAATTGCCCACAAATGGTGGCACCATGGGATGGTCATCCTTGGTCATGATCAAGTAACCTCAAATGCCGATTTCACAGAGAGACTTATAGATCACTTTGACGGGAAGGATCCAGAGCTCAACTTCAAAGAGTTGGCTCAACTGAAGCAATTTGGACCATTGGACAATTATATCACAAAATTTCAGGGACTGTCAGTGTTGGTTATGTACATCTCCAAAAGGAGACTGGTTGTGTTCTTCATGGAAGGGTTGATGGAACCCCTGAAAGATTGGATCAAAGGGTTCAACCCTAGCACGCTCACCCAAGCGATTGAGAAGGCGTATGATATGGCTACCTCATCTTCTTCTACCAAGAGTTACACGCGTTCCAAACCACCCCTTGCATCGAAGGAGAAAGATAGCAAATCATACTTGAAGAAACCATCATTGGATGAGGCGACAAAGCAAGAACTCAGTAGGAGAAAACTTTTTTACACATGCAAGGAGTCATGGGAACCAGGTCACCGATGCTTAGGCAAAGGAAAGATCCATTACCTTGAAGTGGTTTCTGACAATGAGGAAAATGAAGAATCTGAGCCGCATGAAAAAGAGGAGGCTAAAGGAGGTCATGCAGAGAAACTTGCCACATTGGTACGAAGAGGGGGTGTCATTGCAGGCTGGCACTCCAAGGTGCAGTGTGTTTCTGGTTCGTGGTACGCTCCAGGGACAACAGGTCCTAGTCATGCTAGACAACAGGGCCACTCTCAACTTCATCAACTCATCACTTGTCACCTGGAGGGGTTTACGTACGAAGGAGCATGAGGAGTTTGAAGTCAAGGTAGCAGGAGGAAATCTACTATCATGTACTCATCTAGTTCTGCAACTGAGTATTACAATGGGTAACTACACGGTGATGAATGATTTCTTTGAGGTAGATCTTGATGATACGGATGTCATATTGGGCATTCAATGGATGGATACCCTCGACCAGTACATAGAGTTTCAAGAGGATGGAGTTCTCATTTGAAGTGGATGGCAAGAAGGTGGTATTGAAAAGAATGTTGAATGGTGGTTTGAGGGAGATTTTGGCAAAATGGATGGAAGCAATTTTTAGACATGATAATGTCATCGGGGGAGCACAATGCTTGGTCTCGACCATACCCTTGAGTGGGCCACAAGCCTACTACCATGATGACGAGCTTCAGGTAGTGTTGGGCAAGCACAGTTTGGTCTTCGCAGTTATTCCACCTGGTATACCACCACCCACATAGAGTTTTTGAGTGTGATGACCCCATTTTTAGCAGGTTTTGGCAGTGGCTTGGTTAGCTCATCATTGCGACTCTCGTGAGTTGATGACTGGTTTTAAGGGTCCCAGTTGGCAGACTTGCTATATTTAGTAAGTCTGGACTTACTATTTATAGTAAGTCTATTTTTGGCAGTTCAGTGGATGGCTGTCAGTTTGGCCTGATCAATAGTGGATGCGGGATTTATCGCATAAGTTCATATTTATTAATTCATAGTTATTAATTAATATTTATAATATATTAATTAATAATAAAGCCACATTATTGTAATAATACTTTATTATTATAATAAGTTAGAGGTTGTTATTTTAAAGAGCTGTGAACAGAAGCTATTTTTGGGATACTGTGGCCAAGGATGGATTATAAATATGAGCTCATTTCATTGGGATCAGCATCCGATTATTTGAAAAACTTATTTTGTCTGGTGACTCTGTTTCTAAGTTCTTGGTTCTGGTGCCCTTGCTAAAGCATAAGGGTTTGACATCTACAACTGAAGTATTGTAGATATTTTGAAGATTGTGCAGCAATTACTGCTGAGGTATAGTAATTGGTTGTATATTCCTTACTGTTTATACTGTGGTTGAAGAGTTTGTTTAATAATTAATTGGCACACTGAGAGTGCAATTAATTCTGGAATTCATGTTATTATCTTATGCATTTTATTTAAAATTCTGGAAATGAGACTGGTGAAGGGTTTGAAATTTGTGTGCTCGTCGAATTGATAATTCGATCAAGGGAACCAGCACTTTGAATTGGATGTTCAATCCAATGAATTATTCATCGCGGGTGATAGGCTGGGTTCAGAACTCAGCGTTTACTAATTGCAAGCCACACAGTAATTAATGTATGAGCTGCGTCAAGGTTTGGAAAATTGCGGGTGAAGAGATACTGATTGCAGCCAGCATGCAACGCCATGGACATCACTATAGGAACCGCGGCCAGTAACAACAAACGTGGAACAAAAGAAGGTTATTCTTTAATGAATTATTCCATACATGGTTATGTAATGGTTTCTTTTAAAAAAAGTGATTAAAGTTTGTGAATTCAAAGAACTTAGAATTTGATGCGATTTAAATATTAAGTTATTTTTAATCATTCAATTCTTGCATTGTGAATTTATGTTTCGAAAATACAAGGAAAGTATTTAGATATATATGCAAAGCAATTTTGATTTTGAACATTTGGAAATAGTTGATTATGTTATTTCTTTCCTGCAAACATTGTATGAAAACATTATTATTGAAGCAAATGACATGAATAAAAATAAACATTTACAAATTCATCAAAGATTGGCGATTTGGCAATAGCATTACAGTTTGGACCAAGTTGGGTTCATTACATTGAGCACACCATTGAGCTAGAGGAGGGAGCCAAGCCTATTATTACTACACCCTATCACCATCCCAAGAAGTTCATAGAAGAGATAGAAAAGACGATCCAGGAACTCCTTGCAAACGGATGGATCACAGACCCAACTCCAGTCCCTTTGCATCCTCGGTAGTGTTGGTGAAGAAGGATGGGACTCTCAAGATGTGCGTCGACTACTGGACGTTGAACACGAAGACCATCGAGAATAGATACCCCATTCCCAGGATTGATTAGCTGTTGGATGAACTACATGGAGTGGTTTACTTCTCCAAGATTGATCTTTGCTCCAGTTACCACCAGGTCTGCATGAGAGAACAAGATGTCTAGAAGATAGCATTCTGTTGCCACTATGAGTCCTTGGTCATGCCATTTGGGTTGACCAATGCTCCAACCACTTTCCAGTCCCGCATGAACCACATCTTCAACAATCAACTGCATAAGTTTTTGCTGGTATTCTTTAACGACATACTCATTTACAACAAGACGTGGGAGGAACATCTGAGACATTTGGATGAGATATTAGGAATCATGGAGTCACACTTGCTATTCGCAAAGAGATCCAAATGTGAATTTGGGATGACTGAGACTTTGTACATGGGCCACGTCATTAGTGCTCAAGGGGTTTAGGGGCATCAAGAGAAGATTCAGGCAATCATTGACTGGCCCCCACCCAGGATACTCACAAAGATGCGTGGGTTTTTAGGACTATGCAATTATTCCAGAAGATTTGTGAAAGGATTTTCACAACTAGGAGCACCACTGATAGACTTGACGAAGAGGGGAGCTTTCCATTGGGATGAGCAGGCACAACAAGCCTTCGATAGATTGAAGGAAATCATGAGTATGTGTCTGGTACTGGCACTACCAAACTTCACACGACCCTTCGTCTTGGAGTGTGATGCGTCGAGAGAAGGTATTGGAGAAATATTAATGCAAGACTGTCACCCCATCGCGTTTGAGTTGGAAACTTTCGGGAGCTGAGCGACTGTACTCAAACTATGATAAGGAGATGCTCGCCATCATGCACGCACTGGCCAAGTTTTGGTAGTACCTTGTTGGAGCAAAATTTGTTGTGCAGACAGACCACAACAATCTGAGATATTTTGTGGAGCAGGATTTGATCGAGCACAAACAAAAATGGGTGAGCAAAATCCAAGCATACGATTATGACATTGAGTACATGAAGGGGAAGAGTAATGTGGTAACCTCTTGACACTCATGTTTGAAACAAATTTTTGAATTAGGACTATCCATTGTGAATCTCCCTAACGAGTTTATCCATGACATACCTAGGATAATATCATTATCCAAATTTACAACGTAAAAATTTCTCTTGATGGTGTGTCCTCCCAACATAATCTTGAGTTGGGGAACGATCATTGTACATTGGTCTAAGGAACCATTTGCCAATGCTACAATGAATCCTTTAAACTCTTGAGTTTTTAATTTTCTTTTTGCTACTATATTCTTGTTAATGAAGTCATGTGAGGCTCCCGTATCCACTAAAGCGATTACTTTTTGCTCTTTAAGTGTTCCTTTAATTCGAAAAGGTCTATTCTCATTTACTTGAGTAATGACAGCTAGGGACCCATGTTCTTCGTTGTTTACTTTTATTCTTTTGCTTGGGTATTCATCTTCATGTGTTTCTTCTATTTGGTTTACTTGTCCCCTCTTACATTGATGCTTGGGTATTCATCTTCATGTGTTTCTTCTATTTGGTTTACTTGTCCCCTCTTACATTGATGATCCCATCCCCATGGTGCTTTACACTTAAAGCACAACCTGCTCTTGATCATTTCCATCTTTTCTTGACACTAATGTCCCGTACTCCATGGTCCTTTGCAAAAGTAACATGGTTTTCCTTGATTGTCCTTCCAGGGCCCTTAATTCCTATGAGAGTTTTTGTATGCGAAGCTTTTGGGCTTGTCTTTAGGAGTGTTAGGTTCTGTCTTCCTTGCCTTGTTGATAGCTTCTTCCAAGGATTGTGGTTTGAAGGGCTTTATCATTGTCTGGATGTGATCTTTAAGTCCTTCGATTAACATATAGATTCATCTCTTTTGCGATAGGTCGGGTACCATAATAGATAGTCTTTGAAATTGGTTGGCAAACTCCTCAATGGTTCTTATTTGCTTAAGATGAGTTAATTCTTGAAAGTACAATTCATGATCTTTTTGCTCAAATCTGTTAATGAGTTTTTGAGAAAATTCATGATAAGATGTTATATTTTGGTGGCCTAAGGAGATAAGTCCATGGTGCCACCATTCATGTGCTAATCCTTCTAGATGAAGTACAACAAATTGTAATGCATCTTCTTCCATCATCGGGCTAAGGGTGAAGTAGGTGTTTAATTTTTGCAACCAGGCATGGGCTGTAATTTTTCCATATCCGCCACAATTTGGGAGTACTATTTTATTTACTTTATGTTTGAGTCCCTTGTTTGGGTGTCTCCCTACCCTCCACGGAGCATCATGCATTTGACTCTCGTAGAATTCCCCAAAGGTTATGAGATCTCTAATCTCGGGTTCAAGACTAGCATACGCTCTAGCATTCTCTATGGCACGATTGGTGGGTTGGTCTATTCCCTCCTTCTCCCTTGGTAATTCTTCTCTGGGTAAGAAGGGGGGTTTAGGGACTCTGGGTGAGAAGGTTTTGTTATTTTCAGAATGGTGGGTGCTTGCATCCCTCCCTTGGGTGTGATTACTTTTGAGGTTGTTGATTGAGTTTCCCATATTTTGTAATGCTTGCAAAAGTGCTTGATTAGTTTGATTTGTTTGTTCCATAAAATTCTTTAATTCGTTTGTCAATTGCTCAATCATAGCTTTCTTGCCTTTCTTTCGTTTAACGTTATCATAAACTATTTTCCACAGGATGACAGGATTATGCTCTGATAGCACTGTAATGTCCCTTGCTTCCCAGTTAATTATTACTGGTGAGAACCTGCAAAAGAGCTGTTAGAAAATAATAAAAACCACCAACATATAAACATCATATAAGAAATCTATCTAGTTATTTACCCCTTATTAATCCCTCCTAAGAAAAGTCTACCAGGTCGGGCTCATAACCTTTAATAAGGACCCTCTTTGCTTTAAGGGACTTTATCCCAAAGCGGCCCTTAGGTCATTCTTGCCGTCATTCTCTAGAGCGCATCCCTTAGGAATCCTAAGTGAAGTCTACCAAGTCGGGCTCATAACCTTGGTAAGGACCCTCTAGCTTGGAAGATCTCATTCCAAAGCAATCCTTTGGTTAATCTTGTCGTCGTCCGTTGAAGGGCATCCTTAGGTCATACAGGCTGACCTTAATTAGGTCCATTCCTCTTCTTAGTAGGGACTTTCCCTAACCAAGGCTCAATCGCATATGCACATATTAGTCATCAGTGTACACTGGCTCAATGGGGTCCTGATCCCCCTTTAAAATCTCTATGCAATAATAGAGTCACAATTCTTTAATAATATTTTAATAGTTTGAATCTCATATAAATTAACATCATATTAACTATACTTTAATGAAAGAATTCCTTATAGTTAATTTATAACTGTAAATCTGAAATATATATCTATATACAATTAATAATACTGATAATTTTATTCTTGTTCATCTATATTTATAATCAATTTCTTTATATTTATAAATCTGAATTATATATATATATATATATATATATATGTATATATATATATATATATATATATATATATATAAATATTAATACTTGCATAACTCTGTGTATCCGCTGTGAAATATTTCTGTGTATCCTTTTCTTTTCGTATTTTCTCCTTTCTTCCCCCTTCTCTATTAACCATGAGAAGCGTATATATCCCGGGGAGGGAAGACACACCCCTCCCACGGGTTGTGACTGGTCGCACCCTCTCGGGAGGCTGCGACTTTAGCCATAGCTTTCAGAAGCTGCGACTATAGTCGCGGACCCCAGAGGGGAGGCGACCTTAGTCGCTTAGTTTTTAAAAATTAAGCAATATTTATACATTCTTTACCATTTAATTTGTAATTAATTAATATTTGCATTAATATATTTAGTCATTTAAATATTTGTTAATATATTAATATTAATCATTAATATATTTGTTAATATATATGTTTGTATTAATATATTTAATCATTTAAATATTAATTAATATATTAATATTTATATTTGTATCAATACATTTAATTATTAATGTATTTGTTAATATATTAACATATTTATTAAATGACTAATGAATATGACAGTGAATGCTTAATGACGGGGAATATTTGCAAGTTATACATATGTATATATACATTGGCATTTACAATTGATTATTTTGTTTTTGTAATTTCAGTAGGGTCAATCGAGGACCATCATAGCATTCCGATTGATCCTCTAACATCGTATAGCTTCGTTTGCCTGGCTGTACGGGTGTGTATTGCTTCTTCTTGGCCGTACGGTTATCAATTCAAAGGTCTGGTATTGTACGGAAATCACCACATGGGTAGTGAGATTTATTGACCTACTCTGCATTGACTGTACAAAATTTGGTGTGGACGGAAGTGTTTCCATCGTACGGGAGTGTTGACCGTATGGCTAGAACCGTATGAAGAGTAAAGACCGTACAGTGAGAACTGTACGCGTATGGAAGGGTACACACTGAGGAGTTGGTTGTACGAAGTGAGTCGTACAGTTAGAGACATTCGTGTGCGGGTGGGTGTGCAAGTTAGTGGACTGTATGGTGTGCTACGGAGGGAGCCGTACAACTAAGAGTGCCATTGGGACATCATAGAGAAGCAATGTGACTTTGAAAGCTCCTTGCAAGATTGTTTGATCAAACATTGGAGCCAACTGTGATTCATTGTGAAATTTGCACATTTCCGAGACAAGCTTGGTGTTGTGGAGAATGTTTCTCTTGCTGAGAGGGAGTCTCAGCATCAGTGATCCTTGCTACTTGCTAAAATGCATATTTCTTTGAGACGAAGAAATATGAGGTTAAAGCCCTTTGAGGGATGTTGCTCTTTCCACTCGTGAGAGTAGCCATGGTGGATGTGTCATGTCCCCTTTTTAGAAACATGTTCTTTCATGACGGATTTGCCTATCATCGACTCTCGTAGGCAAATGGTTTGGAGAGAGAGTCATTTTACAGATCAGATGGTCATATTTTCTCTTGAAGAAGTGATTAAGAGATTATATTTTATTATGTGTTAGTGGCGCCCACTTGTTATAATTTTAAGTTGAGATTGCACTTTTTATATTATAAAGTTATTTTATTATAAAAGTGCATTATAATGGGATTTTATAAAAGATGCTTCTAGAAGTTCTTAGTAACTTCTTAGAAAAGTGAATAAATAGGGGGCTGGGGCTTTCATTTGGACATGCTTGGATTTGGGATTTCTTCTACTTCTTCCATTGTGGAGCAATTTGTAGTCTTTGGGTCTGCAAATACTATTCGATCTTTGGGAACGAATCACTCCCCTAGATTGGCATAACTGAGGTAGTGAAATATCTACTGAAGGGTTGCAAATTTGGAGTTGGTACTCAGCCATCTCATCGGTACTTCCTTGAGAATTTGTTGTAAGGGTTAGTTTGAGGTTGGAATAAGGGTTTGAATTCACCTCCTGCATTGGTGAATCCTTTTGGTGATAGATTGAAGACAATTTGGCACGTTTTCAAACTTTCAATATCAGGGCCTAGAATCAAGTTTTTGCTCATATCTCCACATCTACTTGGGATCAATTTTTATGCATTTGTGGGAGTGCTCATACATCCTAGGCGCCTCATTTCCCATCATTTTCGGCAGTCAAAACTTGGCATCGATTTTTATACAGAAGCCGTACAGTACGGCCTGATACGGCCCTGTACTTGCAGGCAGTACGACAGAGTTGGGAGGTGGAGTTTGGGACTGTTCCAGTCCATTTTGCATCAGCGGTCATCATCAAACATTGGGAAGCGATTATCAGTCATGTATGCAGTCCATAGTATTCAGACTTTGCTATAATACAAACAGTTCGTAGTGATCATAACAGAGACCAGATTTGACACTGATATTCGTATTGTGTGTCTAGTGTTGGAATCAGTCATTCATTCTCAGAATAAGCAGTCAGTAGATAATCAGATATTGATAGTTGCATTTCATCTTGTTGTCATGAATCAATGCTCATTATAAAAGTTTGAATCAGTCCTACTCTGCAATCAGATTTGAGAAGTTCGTAATATATTGGCTTGCATTGTCTTTTCATTTTATATTGGTATTGTTATCTCAATTGCATAGTTGATGCCAAAACAATATGCACATTGAAACACATCATTACAAGCAGAACATTTCAGTGCATGCCAACTGTTTGACGAATTGCCACAGTTTAGATTTGGGGTGTTTTAGTGATCCTACTAGTGAGGGTCATTACAGTGGTATCAGAGCGGTGTTCTTGCCATCCTGTTGGGTAAGAAACCTTTATGCATCCTTCATCATTTGGGCATCACAGGTACTA
>MU224798.1:3085869-3098127 GCA_018584345.1 Thuja plicata | reverse complement strand
TCTACTTGGGATCAATTTTTATGCATTTGTGGGAGTGCTCATACATCCTAGGCGCCTCATTTCCCATCATTTTCGGCAGTCAAAACTTGGCATTGATTTTTATACAGAAGCCGTACAGTACGGCCTGATACGGCCCTGTACTTGCAGGCAGTACGACAGAGTTGGGAGGTGGAGTTTGGGACTGTTCCAGTCCATTTTGCATCAGCGGTCATCATCAGACATTGGGAAGCGATTATCAGTCATGTATGCAGTCCATAGTATTCAGACTTTGCTATAATACAAACAGTTCGTAGTGATCATAACAGAGACCAGATTTGGCACTGATATTCATATTGTGTCTAGTGTTGGAATCAGTCATTCATTCTCAGAATAAGCAGTCAGTAGATAATCAGATATTGATAGTTGCATTTCATCTTGTTGTCATGAATCAATGCTCATTGTAAAAGTTTGAATCAGTCCTACTCTGCAATCAGATTTGAGAAGTTCGTAATATATTGGCTTGCATTGTCTTTTCATTTTATATTGGTATTGTTATCTCAATTGCATAGTTGATGCCAAAACAATATACACATTGAAACACATCATTACAAGCAGAACATTTCAGTGCATGCCAACTGTTTGACGAATTGCCACAGTTCAGATTTGGGGTGTTTTAGTGATCCTACTAGTGAGGGTCATTACAGGATGTCATGTTGAGTTCTCCATGACGACATCACGTTGAGTGACTCCGTAATGAGCACTTGTGCACATGCTTCTTTCCACACATGGGAGTAGCCATGGTGGATGTCATGTTGAGTGACTCCATGACATTATCACATTGAGAGATTTCGTGATAAACTCTTTTCCACAAATGGGTGTAGCCATTGTGGGTGTCATGTTGAGTGATTCCATGACATTATCATGTTGAGAGATTCCGTGATAAACTCTTGCACAAATGGGTGTAGCCATTGTGGGTGTCATGTTGGGTGACTCCATGACATTATCACGTTGAGAGATTCCATGATAAACTCTTTTCCACAAATGGGTGTAGCCATTGTGGGTGTCATGTTGAGTGACTGCATGACATTATCACGTCGAGAGATTCCGTGATAAACTCTTTTCCACAAGTGGGTGTAGCCATTGTGGGTGTCATGTTGAGAGACTCCATGACATGAATATCTGGAAAGATACCTCCCTAGCTAGGAGGGAGTGTTGATGTCATAGCTGCAGGATTTATATTTCCCTCCTTAAAAATTGAAATAAATAAATAATCTATATTTTATTGAAGGGTCAAGACAACGCATCTTCTTTGTAACGTCAAGGCAATGAAGGGTCAAGACAACAAAGGGTCTTCCCTTTGTAACGTCAAGACAATTTTATATATTCTTCTAGGAGGAGTTCGCATGCATACTACAAATTGATATCTTTTGTTTCAAAGGAATGGATACTAAGGAATTTATTATAGTCTACATATTGATAGGTGCTATCATCATCGCTTTAGTCTAGCCCTGTGTTTGGGCAAATTGTAAATCGGTCTTCTGCACATTCATTAAATATATAAGTGATATATTTGTGGCTGGGTTTTTCTCCCTCAATATGGAGGGGTTTCCCAGGATAATTCGTCATGTCCATTGTTATATCTGTTGTGTCTTATTGTTCATTATTTTGTTTTGCTGTTTATCTTCATTTCTGGTATAAAAATATCAACACCATATTCATAGGAATCACTAGAGAATAAGCATTCAAACTAGCATGCAATGGCTGAAGTAAAGGATAAAAAATCTATGCATACTTACCTATAAGGTCTGCAAAAAACAGCACTGCAAGGCTTCTTTAATGAGAAACAAAGTGATTCCTTTGGCAACTCACATTTATATGCTACCTAACAGCTTATTCAAATTTTATGATTATATAAATTTGTTTTCAAATATCTCATGCTGTGTACAGTAACTAATAACTTTTGTCGAGGGTCACATACAAAATGTCTTCCTTCTAAAAAAATGCATTGCATGCTATTTTGATTTTCTAATTTACCTTTCAATAACACTATTATGTTCACTTTCACCACATATTGGAGTACATGTCATGATTCTAATTTAGTAATATTTTATTAGGAAGAAACAAACCTTCAGCTTTCGATCACTATAGAGATTGTAAAGTCTTTCCAAATGTGTACGCCATAAACGACTGTAATGCATAAGGAAAAACCCTGCCTGCAAGAAGCAGAGGATATGTATAGCACCAGAACTGAATCAAATAAATTGCATCCTGAAAAGGTATACTATAATTGATAAAGATGGTATTAAAATATATGAAGACAAAAATATTTTATTTTACTCCCTAATGAATTGTCTCACCTGATAAATTTTTAAAGACACCCTGATCAATAATTGCTTACTTTGAAACCTCACAAATACAAAAACAAAAGGAAAGAACAGAAACAGAATATTTTAAAAAACAAGAGCAAATCAATTGTACAGAAGGATGATATTGTACCAGTGAAAATATCATATCCATGCCCTTTTTTCTTATGTTTTAAACCCAAAGCGACTAGGTTATCCTTGTGCATTAAATAGTGTGCAAGATGGTGTATTTTTGTCTTTATGCATTAAAAACTGTGCAAGATGGTGTACCTTTGTATGGATGTTGACAAACAACTTTAATCCTATCCCCCTTCCATCTACACAAATCTATGTTGCAGGGTTCGCCTAGAACCTTTCTCATACTTGTATGGGTTCAGTTTGGCACTGGGTTGAGGTTTGAGAAGGCTTTGGGCTTGCTGAGGGCCTGAGTTTCCCAGAGGGAACACTAAGTAGACCTAGAGCCTTCCCAACGGGGGCTGCAGCCCAGCAGCCTAGAAAATTAAAAAAAGAAATCTTTGTTGAACTTTTTTAAAACCAAAAAATGCCTTCAAAACTTAATTTTGCCCTAAAGTTGAGGGCACTTGACTTGTTTTTCTTCATTTCAAAAACACAAGAAACTAAAACGATATTTTTGCATCCAAGCTGCTATTGTTGTTTTATTAAGGTTGTTACATTCTTCTTCAAAGGTAAGAGCTATAAAAAAAGAAATCTGGACACCAACAGGGGAGAAAGAGCTGCACGGTGAATATTTATCTATCAAATGTGAATGCATCTTATAGTTTTTCTTAGATTTGAAGAAAATTTTGAAGTTTTTCAGTTTTTAGTTTTTTTTTCTAGTTCTGAATATTTTTTAAAATCGTCTATGCATAATAGATGGGTTAAAATACAATTTTTTTAAAAAAAAGTTGAGTTGTAATTTTGTAATGCTTTTTTGTTTTGTTATGTTTATATGAAATGGATGGTATCTTTAGTTCAATCACCCCCAATGCAAATTAATTATTTAAATTTGATGCAATGTCACCTCTTCGGTGACATACAACCATGATTGAACAACTTCTTGGTGGTAGGGGTTATGTAATGTGACCTTTTTATCTATTTAGGAACACTACGAATCTTATTCCACAACTCTTCTCTTACTATGACAAATACATGTTTATAAAGCAAGTAATGGAAGATAATTTATGAAATCAGATCCATAAAATAACAGATAATCCAATCCAACTCTTGTATTACACAATGTCTCTGTGAATGTTGGCCATGAGAGCAACATTGACAGTCTTTGTAGGTTTGCTCTTCTTGCGAGCAGTTCTCCCCTCGATGAGCTCATCATCCCGAAGATGAGCAAGTGTTCTAGCCCACCATTTAGGCCGGAGAGGAGGACCAACATTATTATCAGGCAATGCTCTATGATCAGGTTCCAGATTAGAAGAATCTGGATCAAAATCAGGAGAAGCATCTACATATCTAGGTGAACCTGGAGGAGAGGCCGAAGGTGTCTGTACAGGATTCACGGGTACTACCGGAGCTACTGGAGCCCTCCTAGAAGATGGACCTAATGGAAGGTGAACTCCCAAATCATGAGCCTTCATAGGCTGGTCTGCTGAATCAGGAACAGGAGAGACAGGCATGAACGGTCCTTGCTGCTCATCATAGACTACATCACGACTGTACAGAAGATGAGATGTCTCAATGTCAATCAAGCGGTAGGATTTGTGAAGACTACTGTATCTAGCAAGCATGACTTTCTGACTCTTGGCATCCAACTTAGTGCGAGACGCATCAGGGATCCAAATATAGGCAAGAGAGCCAAAAACCTTCAGCTGACTGATTCTGAGCTTGCGACCTGACCAAGCCTCTTACGGAGTCTTTCCTTTGACCACCACAGTGGGTGACCGGTTCAAAAGGTAGACTATAGTGTTAACTGCTTCCGCCCAAAATTTCTTCAGAATATTTTTGTGCTCAAGCATGGATCTAGCCATCTCGGTGATTGTTCTGTTTCGACGTTCAACTACACTGTTATGTTGTGGTGTGTGGGGTGTGGTTAACTGGCACTTGATGTCATGAAGATCACAAAATCCAGAGAATTGAATAGAACAAAATCCCCCCCCATTATCTGTCCTAAGAGCAATAACAGATTTCCCACTCTTTTTCCCCTAGAGGTTTAAACTTCTGAAATACGGTAAACGCTTCAAATTTCTTTTTAAGAAAATAGACCAACATTTTTCTACTGAAATCATCAACAAACAACAAAAAATACCTAGACCCAAGAACAGGAGTGGTCATAGGGCCGCAGATATTGGCATGAACAAGTTGAAGTACCTGAGAAGCCGCCATGAATCGCCAACATGAAAAGGTGTGCGATGTTACTTCCCAACCTAGCATTCATCACAAACTCCAAGTTGTTGAGTTTGAATCTCTGGCAAACCGATGACAAGCCCGTCACGAGCAAGTTGAGAGAGATAGCGCACATTTAAGTGCCCATAACGCTAATGCCAAAGTGTACTGACAGAAGACTGCTGAGCAGCCATAGAAAGGTCCTAAGAAGTACTAGAATTTGCAAGTCTGAAAAGACCATGATCCTCAAGACCAACTGCAACAACAAACCGGGTCTCCCTATCAGTGATGGTGCACTGATGTGAACTGAAGGTGATATTCAGCAGTGGAGAGTGTCGCAACATTTGACTAACTGAGAGTAGATTTAGTTCCATCCCTTGAACGTGGTACACATCAAGGAAAATGAGATTCCTCCCAACAGATTGAACCTGAATGTCCCCTTTGCCGACAACAATGTACTCTTCCCCTCCACCAAAAATAATAGAATATGAATAAGGCTGGTAGTTAGTGAAAAAGTCTTTGCGGTGGGTGAAATGATGAGAGGCACCTGAATCGTACCAGGCAGACGACTTGACATGATCTGCTGGTCTTTAAGACATGAAGGCGTAAAAGGCAGATTTTATTTGTTCAGTGTGCTTTGTGTTGTTCGCTTTGGGCTGCGAACCAGGATGCTTAGATAGGGCAGCTGAGCGCTTCCGACATTCAACCTTCATATGACCATACTTGTGGCAGTAGTTGCATTGAATGTTCTTTTTCTTGGAGCTCTCTAATGCTGGAGCAGGTGGTTTTTGCTGAGAAGATTGCTGAGAATGAGACTTGCCCTTATCCTTCTTAAAGGATTTAGCAGCAAAAGCTTGCTCGGTGGAGGTGGAGGTGGAGCTGGAACTGCTACCGAATTGTTGTTTCCATCGATCTTGCTGAAGCAGAAGTGTGCAGAGATCAGTGAACTTTAGATCAACACCAGTAGAAGTGATGTTGAGAGTCTTGATAAAATGCTCGTAGGACCTGTGTAAACTTGTGAGAGTGATTACCACAATGTCCTCTACCTCCATCTTGCGTCCAATGGCAAGCAACTGATCACGGATTTCCTGAATCCATTTCAGGTGATCCTAGAGTTATTTCCGCTCATCCATGAAAATAGAAAACAGAGTGTTCTTGAGAAAGAAGGCCCTGCTTTTATCTGAAGTCTCATGTAGGGTTTTGAGATGCTCCCATATGTTGGTAGCTATTTTGTCGGATGGAATCTGAGGGAGTTGATCATCAGCCACTGATAATTTGAGAAACATTACTGCTTCCCGATTCTGCTGGTCATAGGTAACCTGATCAGGACCAGCAGTAGTCGAACGCTTAGTAGTACCTAGAACCACCTGATCGCTGCCGCAATATTCGAAGATGGTTAGCATCCGTTGCTTCCACATGCTATAATTCTGACCATTAAATTTTTTATTTCCCTTGAGCAGAAGACTGGTGACTGATGCCATGGAAAAAAATTACAATGAAAAATGTGAAGAACTGAGAAGGTACGTATTTCGAGGCGAAATGTCAAAAGACCTAGAAAAAAATGAAGTGGTACCTAGAAGAGAACTCAAAAAACCCAAAAGAAATATGCTGTCAGATTTTGGATCTGTTGGTTCGAAAATTGAGGCACGAAAATCGAGGCACCCCAAAAAAATAGACAACCCAGTTGAGCTCTTGAAAAACCCACCTAGAATCTATGATTGAAAAAATTTCCAAGCCCAAAAAGTAGGGTTTTGAACAAAACCCTAGGTGCTAGAAAAAAGCTTCAAAAATGGCAATTTTTGCATAATCTGGAAAAAAAACAGTCGTGTGTTCATAGGGCGACCATGGAAGGTGTTGTGGACGAAGAACTCCAAAAACAAACTCGAAACAGTGAAAAACGAAGGTCGTGGCCGTCGTTTTGTAGGAGAAAGCCCGCACGGATTGCAGAAGAAAGCCGCAAGTGAGCAGCAGACCAGAGCCCGCACGGCTTGGGAGTTGTGTGTTCGCGCGTGGTGAGGCAAACTGGAGTCTGCAACCAAGATTGAGGCCCCAAACAAAAAACACGTTTTTTCCTGCAGAAATAGACCCGTGAACGGGTTGCAGAAAAAAAACGTAACAACAAACCCTTGTTTTCGGATTTTAACAAATGCGACGGATTTCTCAATGAGAAATATGAAGATCCCAGAAAATAATTTCGAAAACAGTAGTTCAAATAATTCGAAAATGAAATTATAAGAATTTCTGAAAAAATTTAAAGTTTTAGCTCTCATACCATATTGTGATAAAAACTTGATGTATTAACAAAGATCGAATGATCCATATACAAAAGAATGGAACAATGTTTCCTTAAGAAATGATCGTAAAGAATAGAAACATTCTATTTTAACTACAAAAAACTAAATATTAGAAACATTCTAACATTTACAAGATATTTACAAACAGATAATAGATAACCATTAATAGCATATAAATATTAATTTAATATATTCCTTTTGCAATTTTTGTCTCTTAGAGACTTCACAAAAATTGGGCTACTTAGTTGACAGGATGGGGATATTATAATCTCCCCCTCTTACAAAATGCTTGCTAACAAGCATTCTTATGTTGGGTTGATGTTTGGATCCCAAGTAAGTATGCAGAATGATTCATCAAATATGTTGATGCCATTGAACTCATTGATCCAATCACTCATTATGTACGCTTTTGGGTCCCCAAGATTAGAGAACCAACTGAAATTTGAATTCCAAATCATCCTCATGGATATATCCTTAAGTTGCTGCTGCTTCATCCTGATTTTGATATGCTGATCCAGATGTCCAAACTGTGAAGGCCTCTCCAGAGATTTTAAGGAATGTTTACTATTGAAATCCAAGGATTCAACATGGTTCAACCATAAAGTCAAGCTCTTTACTCCTTCCCTCAAGAATTTCAAAAGATAACTCCTACCGTTCCAACTTATTACATTCATGAATCATCTAGGATGTTGATAAGAATGATTATTCATTGTGATGGAAATAAAGATCTGAATAGACATTTTAACCAAAACACAATGATGGTAACACTTATCTTGCATGAGAGATATGATGGAAGTATGGCTCCCCTTTGCAATCAAACTTGAACAGTCAGTTTTTTTAATCTTTGATACAAAGAAGAATCTTTTACTAAATTCATCTTTTTGAAATTTGAATGGAGAGCTTTTAGTGATGGCACTATGAGTCATTTTGTGCAAAACAATTCTTAATGCTTCCTTAATGGAAGATGCACCGGGATCCCATAATCTGTTTTCATCTTTACCTTTGTGTGACTTCAAACTAGTCTCCTCATTCACTTCAAGGAGTCTCCACATTCACTTAAAGGAGTGGGTTGTCATAAGCTTTGTCCACTTCAAATTCAAACAAGGGATTATGAATAAGTTTAGTTTGATTTTTGTTCTCAAGACTAAGCTTCGTTTCTTCCAACTCTTCCCTGTTTGATTTCTTTAGGTAGCTTTCCAAGCCATCTTCATCTCTTTTATATGATTTGGGGTTCCATGATTTGTAGGTGTTTTTCTACCTTTATTTACCATTTATATTTCATCTCCCCCTACTTTTAATGTCAACTTCCCTTATTTATTAACTTCATGATGACAAAGTGTGATACATGACGTGGCCTTTGGTTTACTTGTACTAGAAGCATTATTCATCTCAACTATGGATGAAAGAGAGTTGTGGTTGATACCCTTAAACAATATCACATAACCTGAATTATGATTTCTTGCTTCAAGCCCTCTTATGCCCTCTGGTGTGCATGATCCTTGTGAATCCATGTACTTGATCTATTTGTGATACTGAGGAGTCAATAGCTTGTTTTCCCTTTCCTTGCACTTGTGGTGTTTGAAGATCATCTCTCACTTTGACCTCTTCTAGGGTTTCATGTTTTGCAATTATACTTTCTTCTTTTGATGTAACCACTTCCAATGCCTCCATTTTATGTGAGGAGTGGATGGGTGAGACTCTTGATACAATTGTTGTATTGCAAACATTCACCTTATGTTCCTTAAGGTGTTTTTCCTCTTTACTTCCATTCTTAGGTTCGAGTGATGACTTCCTTTCTCCTTAGGTAGGTACTTTATCCGTAGATCAATGTAGTCCTCTAAAGAAATATCTTGTTGAAGACTACTATTTAACTAATCTAGTCGTCATTTCTCATGTAGATTGACTAAAGTAGGTTCACTGCTCTCTTGTTCTTCCTTTGGAAGAAAAGTAGGGAGCATTGGTCTAAATTTATGACGATTTGAATATTCACCATTGCCTCTCTTTTTTTCCTTGTTTTCTATAATCATTATTGATCACGGTTTGTGTTAATAATCCCAACAGTTGAGCCAATTTTTCTTGAGTGTTTCTTTATTCTTTGATGATTTGATCTATGCAATTGTTAAGTCTTCAATTTTCTCCCATTTTTGAACCTCTTTGTTATACTAGTTCCTCAATTGTTTCCATCTTTATTAATATGTTCCCCATTGGCTAGCAGGTTCGTTAGCTTTGATACCAATTGTAATGTCCCCTTTTTATCTATTTAGGAACACTAAGAATTTTATTCCACAACTCTTCTCTTACTATGACAAATAGATGTTTATAAAGCAAGTAATGGAAGATGATTTATGAAATTAGATAAATATAATAACAGATAATCCAATCTGACTCTTGTATTACACTTGTCTAATTATAGTGTTGCTATGGAATGTAATATGATTGAACACAGTCTTATGATGTATCTGATATAACAATATTACTATGCAATGATGACAATTGTGTGTACAGGTAATTCTTGCAATCTCTCAAGAAGGTAAATATTTGTAATCTCCTGGTAAGAGACTTACAAGGTTGAAGACAATATGATGTATTCTTTAACAGTATGCAATGATTGACTCCAACGAATAATTGTTATTTCTGAATGTTGCTTTTTATCCGTGCAATGAATGATGTAATGTTGTTTTTGATATTACTATATATCCCTGCAATTTGGTGTTGTCTTTGATTGGGCAATTTATGCTTGCAACCTATAGATAGCCTATATGGCTTGTGCTCAATATGAACAATTCCAATAATGAGTAGAAATATATAAAATAAGAAGTCTTCAATGCCGCCTTTAGAGGGGTGGTGGATGTCCCTTAAATAAGTCTAGGAGAGACATGAATGAAGAGTTGCATCCCAAGCCAACCTGTACTTCTTTTTTAACAACATTAATTAATTATTCAATTAGTTCCTGATCGAACTGAGTTCTCCCAATTATTGATTTGGTTTCCTTCATCTGCCGTTTGATCAATCTCATGAATTAATGTTATTAATTAATGACTCTTCTCATGGTAACAACGATACGAGTATAGCTTAATGTCTTCTTATATGCCTTCTTGATCAGCGATCATGATCTCTTTAGTTTTCTCATGTCAACCTGTAAATAGTGTTGGCTTCTAAGGTTATTTGGCGATTGCTATTATATTTCCTTCTCAACTTTACCGCTTCATAAGATATTGACCATCGGGGTTCATATGAACATTGATTGGTCAATAGAATCAATCTATCTTTCTTGTCAATTGATAACTATAATTGGTATTTGTTGCGGTTATTTCCGTATTCTATGCAGAGGCGCTGTATAGATGTGTTTATCAATATGGCTATTGATTACTTCATTGCATATGCTATTTATCGATACCAATAACATCAGTTATATGTGTTGGCTAAATATTTTGCAAGTCACTAAGAATACAACTTGCAAAACGTGTGTTTTAGGCAGCAGTATGTGAGATTTCTCTCTCCTCTCAGCAATAGGGGAGAATCCCTTCTTACCGCAGGTGGCTTCAAGTAGAACTGAACTGTAACACATACAGTTCACCTTGCAACAGTAATACCGGTGACTCGATGATTGACATAAGCACAATCAAACAAGGCAGCGGTTGATTTATCTAAAGACGAGGTGATACAATGAGCTCAAAGTCTCCTGTCCTCACCTCGAATCAGTAATCTAATCTATTGTCCAATACTGAAGCTCAAAGTCTTCAGTCCTTGGAGTGTATCAGCCACTAGTTTCTATAGTAATTCCGATTCCCTGAAGCACAAAGTCTTCAGAAAACCTGAATTAAAGATGCTCCAATGATTTAAACAAAGAAACTATTTTGATTTGAACAAGGATCAACAAGTGCAACATAAGAATACATTTATTGATTTTCAAAATGACAACACAAAGTCTGTCAATCTTTCTTCCTTTATTCAAACGCTTAACTCTCTTACAATGAAACACAAAGTTTTCAGAACTCAAGAGTTTTGCCTATAGTTTATTTGCACAAACAAAAGATGAAGAATTACAATGAGCTCTCTCCTTTATATAGGAAAAGAGGAGAGAGAAAAGTGGAAAGAAAAGGGGAAACCCTTAACCACTTTGACTTATTCAATCCTTATCTCTAACTAACTAACTAACTTTGACTTATTCAATGCTACAGGACCTAATGTACCTTGAGCATGATTACATGAGAATGTGTTACATATTTTCGTGCAATCTGTCAAACATTCTACAAAATACAAAATGCATGAAAGCATCTAAGTGTCTGACAAGACACGACATCTATTTGCGTCATCCTCTGTCAATCTTCTTGCTGCTACAAGATGCCTGATGACTGAGGTGTTCTGGCTTGGTGAAAACATCTCGAACCAGAACATGAAACTGCATATCACTCTGCATCATAATGGTGATTGCTGGGAAGCATCTTTGTTTCTCTCTATTTCAGTTTTGAAAGTATTCTATGCCTGGAGTCATTTCATACTTTCCACCTCCCTGTCTGGCTCCGTCTTGTGGTTGCTCTCGCTTCGTATCTTTGCATCATGGGAAAACATGAGAACATCTTTCTTCGATTTGCAACCGTATTGGAAGTACTTTTCTTCTTGCAACACGACTCTTCATTATTTGAGGAGAAGAACGTGCATCTCATTAAGGACCAAAAAGGTGGACTTTTTGGTACTGTCCTGCATATTTGAAAGCTGAAATCTTTCTTTGATATGTAGTGTGAACATTATGGAAGAAGTGGGGTTTTCAATCCATAACACATATATACATCAACAAATGTTCAAAGGTGGAATATTTGGACATTCGCATTTCACAAAAGTCGTGCATGAAGGTGGGTTTTTCAGATGTAAATGCACATCTTGGGAAGTGAAAGCAAGAATGAAATGCAATTTTCTCCTCTTAAGGCTTGGTGGACTTCTTAATATTATTTGCATCTCATAAGATGAAGGTGAGCTTTTCAAAGGCATGCATATTGAAGAAAAGTCAAAAAGTGGGTTTCTTTGGCTACTTTGCATATCGGGAGTTTCATATTTGTCTTTTCAACATGGGAATATGCAAAGGTGGGTTTTTCAATTCATAACGCCTGTTGGGAAAAACATGCGTGCTATGGGAAGAACCAAATTTGGGAAGATCTTTAGCTGTACCATAAATTTGCAAGCCTGAACTTTTATACTTGAAGGGAAGAACAACCTTGTTATAGTTTGCATATAAAGGGGAAGAACTTTCATGTCATCTTCAACTTGCAACACAAAATGGCAGCATTTGA